>JACAXG010000267.1:23135-66596 GCA_018881555.1 Amblyornis subalaris
CCCAGATCCAGAGTGAAATGGAGGACACGATCCAGGAAGCCCGCAATGCTGAGGAGAAGGCCAAGAAGGCCATCACTGATGTGAGTTGGGGGCTCCTTGCACTGCTGATGGTGAATGTACTCTCCCCAGAGTATCTCCAGCCACAAAATGGCTTTGACCCTTTGCTCTGATCAGGCGGCCATGATGGCAGAAGAGCTGAAGAAGGAGCAGGACACCAGTGCCCACCTGGAGAGGATGAAGAAGAACCTGGACCAGACGGTGAAGGACCTGCAGCTTCRTCTGGATGAAGCTGAGCAGTTGGCACTGAAGGGAGGGAAGAAGCAAATCCAGAAGCTGGAGGCCAGGGTGTGTAGGGCTGGGGTYGTGCATGAGTGAGCCTGTCCTTGGAGAGACACGGCCAGGGAAGCTGCAGGGATGGGCTTCTCCTTGCAGGTGCGGGAGCTGGAAGGGGAGGTGGATGCTGAGCAGAAGCGCAGCGCTGAGGCCGTGAAGGGTGTGCGCAAGTACGAGCGGAGGGTGAAGGAACTGACCTACCAGGTAAGGCAGGAGGTCTCCTGGTCTGGCAGAGTTTTCTCACAGCAAGTCACATTTTAAACACACATCATCCCCAAGGGGAATAGTCAACCTTGCSTGATGCAGAACCAAGAATTTACTCTCCTTCCTGTTTACCCACCTCTCTAGTCTGAGGAAGACAGGAAGAATGTCCTCAGGCTGCAGGATCTGGTGGACAAGCTGCAAATGAAAGTGAAATCCCACAAGAGACAAGCTGAGAAGGCTGCGAGTATGACTCGGAGTTATGGTAAAGATACTTTCACTAGGGGAAACTTGGGCATTTAGAAAGTGATMTTGAGCACTTTTGAGTTGTTTTTTCTCTTTTCATCATTTTATGTTTAAGGTTTGATAGTGGACTTTTGGGGTTGATTAGTAAATTCACAGAATCACAAACAAAGAGTTGTATATAACAATATGAAGACCATATGAGATTATAAATTAACTTATTTTTAAATGTAAATAAACCTCAATTCTCCACACAGCAATTAAGTAATTTCTTATAAATTATGAGATTATTATAATATTTTTAAAATTATTTTGGGGCTTGGTTTTTGTGATATTTTGGGTTTTAGTTGGTTGATTGGGGTTTCTTTTTGTTTTTTTGAAGACCAGATTTTTATTTGTTATTTATGTCCCCGGCTAATAGAAATGTAGTTTTGAAAAGTATGTTAGACCTGTGGAAGTTACACATAGTCTAGAAAGGCATCTCTAAGAAACAGTGGGCTGAATACTTAGGAGGCCCCTGTGCTTCTAACTTACATAATTTCTTGGGAATGTGAGTGCCTGGGAGTGCAGTGATATAGCATTTCATGCTGCATTTAATGCAGATGGGAGGCCCAGAGGTGCTGCTYAGTATTGTTGTGGATCCTAGAAGTGGTTCAGTCTTGAGGCAACACGCTATAAATCAGTTTCCAGCACCAGGTAGAGTGATCACACTTCAGTCCTCAGTCAAAACAAAGTTTCTGAGAAAAAATGGATTTGTCTCCCTGAAATGCACAGGTATTATTCTTGAGGCTTGGTCTGGGACATTCTGATCTAGGCGATGAATTGCCAAGTGAAGCAGTCGCCAGCAGAGGTGGACAGGCTTTTTGTTTCTAGAATACCAGACAGGAAATCAACAAGTCCTCAGAGAGAACACAGAGGTGCAAGAGCTCAAGCCCTGCATTACATGGAAGGACAGATTGCCTGAGACTACACTGCACGGAGACTTCAAAGGAGCTTGACATGTTTGACATCAGGAGAAGGCACACTGACAGATGTACACTTACAGACTAGATACACTACTGGGATATTTTTGTTCAGACAATGCATCTGGCCAGGTGAGCCTGACACATGCTTCCTCAAAGTTGTGGTGAAAGTGGTCAGACACTCCTTTCTAAACAGGCTGGAGGAGTTCATCTGTCCCCAAATCTGCTTTCTCAGGAAAATTTGCTACCTGCCAAGGGCTGTAATCCAGGAAGCTGTGGAGGGACCAACATATCTAGACTAGTATGCTGGTTTGACTGTAAACCAGCAGGGGAAATTAACTCCACACAAATACCTTGAAAGAGATTTAGGTCAAAATTAGAATTTTAATAGAAAGGTAAAATAAATGCAATTAATATAGAAAGAAAACTGGCTTAAAACCCACAAAGTCACAGTAAAACCTGATACCCCATTGACCAGGGTGGTAGCTGTATAGTCCAATCAGGCACTGCTTCTGTAGAAGGTCTGGGACTGTAGGAAGTTCGCCTCCTCTGCTGGGTACCCTGTAGTCCTCTGGGCGTCCAGTGGTGCAGAAAGGTCTGGTCGTCTGGGTGTCCACTGGTCTGGGTGTCCAGTGGTCTGGTAGTCCAGTCCTGGTAGTCCAGTGGTGAAGGGTCCAGTCRTGGTGGTCCAGAGTCCTCTGGGTTTCCAGTTGTCTGGTTTTCCAGTGGTCTGGTAGTCCAGTGATTTCTCCCATCCCAAAGCCTACTTTTATGTCGTGTTTCTTGGCTGGTACCTCCTCCAGTGGCAGGGATTTCCACCCCGGGAAAGGGGTGTTCCCGACGTTCTATTGGTTGGTGTGTATCTGGTTCGGTAGTGGGCTCACATGAGCCGAGTCTCCAGGGAGCAAATGGTTTCTGACATTCTGTTGGTTGGTGTTTATCTGGTTAGGTAATGAGCCATTAACTAAGATAATCCACTCAGGATGGTTCCGAAGTTCTATTCATCCATGCTTATCCAGTTCGGTAATGGGCCATTAATTGAAGTAATCTACTCAGGATGGGTGATGCTTGCTGGCGGGGAATGGTTATCTCAGTTGAGATAAGGAGTACCACCCCACCTCACGTGAGCACAGGGAGTCTCAGGGAGCAAATGACCCAGTTTATCGAGGAAATATGTGGGTGGTGATAGAATACATCCTTTTTTAGTTAACCCAGGACAACTAGCCATCAGATTATTAACCATTTTTCTCCTGGACATGTGGGTCCTGCTTTGAGATCCCTTTCATCATGAGTTAACCATTGTTTCTGATACTCAGTGATACTGCCCAGAGATTACAGAGCTCTGGGGACTACAATAAAGGGCGTAGGATCTCAAGTGCTGTCCTTTGTGATTCTGCTGATCCAGGACAGTGTTCGTGTTTGAAAAGAACCATTCTTAAGGTCAACAGCTGGTTATATGTCTCGTGTCTCAGTCAGGGTGTTACCAAATCCTCCAAAATCATTGGGATAAATAAAGCCCTCTAACACAGTCTTTTTAAGTGTCAATGAGTCAGGTATTAGTTTATTCTTGTCTGGGGTGTGTGTGGCAGATGAAATTCCAGCCTCCACAAAGATGCAAATGCAAAACRTTTTCACTTATTTATACATTTTTAACAAACAAAAAAATTAATGTTCCTTAGTTCTAAATCACATAATTCTCTTTCATTAATTAGTATTCTATCCTGTATTGGTTATTGATTTCTTGCATCTCATGCTAATTAGTCTGTATTTTTCAGTCTTTTTATTATCTTTTTCCCAGGTACGGAGTTTCCAATACGCATAAACTGAGTCTTTGATAACTTCTTCTCTGTCTTCTGGTTTCTGCAAAATGTCCTTGTAGTCCATAAACTCTCTGCTTCTTGTATCCAATTTCAGCAATACATAACCATCTCCCAGGCTTTTTCATTGAAGCATAACAAGATTAGCTTAGCAAAACTTAAAGTTTCACTAATTTTCCCAAGCTGTATTGCCACACTAGCTGCTTATGACAAGCTTTGCTAAATGATGGCTAAAAGTGATTTAGGACTAACACACTGCCTATAATTAATATACTGGTTATTACTAATCAAAACCATTAAATAAAAAGTTAGAACATTATATTGTTTCCAACAAGGACTTTGCCTGTTATGACTACATCTTGTTTAGTGAGGGACAAGAACTTCTGCGCAGTGGTAGATTTATCTGAACAAATAAGGTAAGAGCATATTTGACTGTATGCTTACTGATTCCATCGGGAGGGCTTACCAGGGATGTCCAGGTTTGAAAGATACATGTCTGTCAAGGAAAGTGGGAACCTTCTTGGAATAGAAAGGATGACCCCCTCCCTCCAAATTATTATACTCTTAAAATTACGGAGCTTGCAGGCAAAGATACGGGAAAAAGGAATAACAGTTTTTTACTTGGACATATATAATGAGGTAAACAAATAAGAAAACAGGGGGAAAACCCAATAACAGCCTTTTCTCGCCTGTTGAGCAATTTCCATTTTTGGTGGAGTTATGACCACACCCGGCAGGGGTGCTGTTGGTTCCTGGAGAGGCAGTGGCTGCACTGACTCTCCCAGCYGGCAGGGGGCGTGGGCAGGCCTCGTGGGGCGGGGGCGGTGGTTCCCSCGCGGCTGCAGGGGGCGCTGTGGGGCGAGCGCGGTGACCTCTCCATGGGGCGAGCGTGGTGACCTCTCCATRGGGCAACCGCAGCTCGGGCACRGGGAAGGAGGGGAGGCAGCTTCCCTCATGCAGAAACCGCAGCAGATGGTAGTCCCAGAGCCGAACACACAGGGGTAGCCATGGCAGCACACAGCGGGCAGGAGCTCCGTGGGAGGCAGCCCTGGTCTCAGCTCTCAGCACAGGAGCAGCTGCGGCAGAAGAAAGAAAAAAAAAATACAGGAGGTGGACTGAAGCCGGCGAGCCGAGCTACAGCGCAGCAGAGCAGCCGATGGCTCCTGGCAAAAACGCTGACTTTTCTCTGCTCCCAGCTGGGCACAGACCGACCCACCCCCATCCAAGAGACTGCTAAGTCACAATGAGCAATAACCGGCTCGATACACACACACCTCAGCGCACGCAGTGCTGCTGCTCCCATCCCGAAGTGGAATAGAGAGAGCAACTCCCTGCCCTGCCCCCACTAGGATCCCGGCTGGGCTCACGAGCATCGCAATACCCCCAAGCCAGGAAGGGAGAGGAGGAAGAAAGAGAAACAATAACAATTTTGGGCACAACCTGAATAGTGGATAACAATCTCCAAGACAGGAGAAGAGTAACAAAACTCCCCAAATAAAAATACAAATGGAAGCAGGAGGGAAGTACCTGGGGGACAGCATGATGGGGAAAGTTCTCACACCACTCCTGAGAAAACAGCATGACAAGAAAACAATCTCATGTGTCTGTAGGGAAACATACAGCATGGCATAGCAAGGGTTTCAAATCAGTTGTTTTTTCTTCTGCACTCTCATGCAGGAGGAATTAGAAGTCTGTGTAGAGTCACTGCAGAGGTGAGACCTCCACAGGCTCACAGACGCAATATGTTATGTTAGCTCTCCTGACTGGAACGCCGTGTTTTTAAGGACCATCTCTACAGAGTCAAGAATGTGCCAAAAGCCAAGCAGTTTTGGCCGGAGGCTATATATTCTAAATAAACAATTCCTGACTAGGCTCAAATACAAAAAGGAAGTATGTGGAAAGTGGAAGCAGGTAGGAGTGTCCTGCGAGGAATATAAGGGCATTGTCTGAACACGTAAGGATGGAGCCAAGAAAGCTGAACTGTGTAGGGGAAGATTGAGGTAGGAACCACTTAAGCAAACTGGATATACACAAGTCAAATAAACTGCATGGATGCATCTACCTGTGCAAGGGAAGCTAGCTGATCCCGTACCAATTTCTTTATCAACTTAATGACTGGTAAAGCATTCATCTTAAAGAAGGGCAAGATGGAGGATTTAGGAAGCCAGAGCAAGTCAGCCTTATTTCAGGCACTGGGAAGTTCATGTTCCAGGTCTTCCTGGCAGTACTGTCAAAGCACATGAAGAAGAAAGTGATTATAAACTGACTGCATTGATTTATCAAGGAGAGTTCTTTTTGCTGTCTTCAGTAGGCAAATGTGGTGGTGTTGAAAAGGAGCCAAACTTATCTCGGAGGTGCACATTCAAAGGATGAGTGCCCAAATGTCACAAGATGCATCAACCAAATTCTGACATCGAGATAAATATTTTCACCATCAAACTGCTGAAGTGCTGAAACAGGAGCCCAGAGAGGCTATGGAAACTTCTGTGTGTTCTGTCATAAATAAGGACAATTCTCAGGGATTAATTAAAGAAAAATAACAAAATTGTTTATTAACATGAAAAACAAGAAACTGCAACGTCTGGAAACACCCAACGGGGCCAATAATGGAAAAAAGCAAATAAAATAAGGCAAAATAAACCAAAATCCCCGGGAACATGGGATTTGAGAACCAAAGAAGCCTGCACGGCTATAAAATCCAAAAGCCGGAATCCCGCAGCTTTTAGCTGGAAAATGGCCTGAAGCAGCACTGGCCTTTGCCTGGCTAGTCCGAAGGGCAAAACGCAGCTCCTCAAGCTATGCAGAGATTTTTATTGCGTCCTGGTTCCACCCCTGACCACCCACAGTCCAGCCCACAGAGTCCAGGATGACTGGTAGGCTCCTGCAGTGAGGTCACAGAAGTACTCCAATGGCTCGCCGTTGAGAGGGGAAGAAACTTTCGGTGGGGAAATCATCCTAATTGAAATTCAGGCCAGGGTGGGGCTGAACTGCAGCCCAACTGTCAGTTACTAAAAATAGCCCAGGGTTTTCCCCAGGAGGGTCTGCTGTGCTTTAATATCAGGGCTTAAGAGAAGGACTAGGCAGTGTTTTTAACACAAAAAAAAGCTAATGAAACCTAACTAAAACAACACACAAACATCTTAAATTAACCTAACAGCTTATTAAGTAACATACTTTTCACGATGAAAGTTTACAAAATTGTTTTAAAGTTTATCTTCAACAATTAATTCCTCAACTATTTAAAAACATATTCTCAGAGGAAACTTCATAACTTATGGCCTTAACATTTATCCTATAACAATCGAATGTGGTAAAACATTTTAACAACTTTTCAACATCAACAATTGAACTTACTAAACATCTTAATAACTTTCAACTCAATTAATGGGTTAACAAAACCTGTAAAAGCCAATTAAAACAATTAATTTATAACAGTTCTCAAAACTCAACAAATCCCTGAGTAACCGGATCTAACATTGGTGTAGTCCTGTGTGAGGAGTGGGAGATTGAACTGGATTTTTGTTGCGGATGAGTGGGGCTTTGCAAAATGATGGCCTYGTTACTCTTGTGAAATCATGGCTTACTACTGTCACTTCGGCTAAGAAGAGAAGAACTCTGGGAACAACATCAGCAGACTTAGAGGTAGAAAAACAAGTTATATAACTTCCGCGTGATAACCTCTTCCGATCACCTTGTGCCTTATGGTGATTGGTTGAATTATTATTTGTTTTATCATTTTGGAATGTAGTTGATAAGGCCTTAACTGCTTAAAAAGGCCTGGTTTGCAATAAAAAAGCCTTCCTTTCCACCTGCCTCTGGACTCTGTGTCATTTGTCATCGCGACAGATTGTGGCCGAAGTTTCCTGCCAATCTGGAAGTTCAAAGTCCACTCCCTGGATTGAATAAATGTTGTTCATGATTGACTGAGTATTTCATTCAGCGGTGACATGTACCTGTTCTAGACATACATTCTAATCAACAAGAGGTACATGATCATCGAAGGCAGAAAAGCAGAAAGAGAGAGAGAGTTAATTACTGCTTAAATTACGACATGAATGGTGTTTACTCATCTCTTTTCTTTGAGATAGACACTTCTTGTATGTGTACAATCACAAGTATTTATTTTCTGTTAATATCTTGCCAGAATTCAACAGATCCAGAGCATCAAACAGAATGTTGCTTCTACAGGTCATCAAGTCTGGGTCCTCATAAGCAGGATTCCAAATTCAACACAATCATATTTGAAGATACTTAGGTGATGAACAATAGTTTCCTTTAAATTAAATCCAGACGTACATAGATGCACTGAATTCCTGATATGACAAGTTCTTCTAAGATACAGCACAGCATATCCTCAGTCTCCTTACTGCTATATGTATTTGGTTAAGAAGTACCATTTCAGTATTATTCCGTAGATCAAAAGGAGTTCCACCAACTTTTAGTGAATTTTCTAGATAAGAAAAAAGAAAAATGGAAAAGTTCTGTATTAAGGGCCTAGATAAGAGCTAGAAAATGGAAACAGATGCTGTGGACCTTCCCCTTCCTTCAGGAGTTCCCAGGCTACAAGAAGAGAGAAATTAACCCTTCCTATGTCACCCTTCCTGTTTTCACAGTTCTCTCTCATGCCATAGAAGGAGCTGTCCAGTGCTAATCTCATCAAGTTCTGCAAGATTCCTCACGACCAGGAGAAAGCCGAGGAGTGGACTGACATGACAGTCATAGGTCAACAAGCTCTGAGTGAAGAGCTGTGAGATTTATAGGAAAAAGGAAGGATAAGGAGGATCTAGAAAGCTGAAAAGTGAGTAGAGAATGCACAGAATGTAAAACTCCCTCACTGATTTCCAAAATTGTAGGATGTTCCATTGGAAATCTGTAAATAATAAAGATTATAGATAAATTGGCATAGCAAGAGTTTCAAATCACTTCTTTTGTTCTTCTGCACTCTCATTAATCTTTTCTAGATGCTAAAGTTTCCCTGTTGTATATTGTATACCTGCATTATTATGATTCCTTACATGTAATAATGGAAAGTTATAAAATATATGGTTACATATATATGTTTCTATATATAGGAAGGTGGTGTTTTGTTAAACTATTCTCATTTAATTGTATTTATATCAAGCTAAGCAATGCAGATGAAAGATGTTTTCTATGCTAGTAATCTAACAAAGGATGTTTTATTGAAATAGTTAAAGCCTCTGCTGATATCGGCTGACATACATAGGAAATGTGAATATCATGTACTGAACAGCCTTACTTCAGTCTGTCTTCAGGATCCCAAACAAAGCTTTATGTAATCTATGTTGGATCTCAGTTTTAAATCCCGTTTAATGCATGTAGATAATGTAAGGACAGTTGATCAGATAATGTAAGGATAGTTGATCACCCTAAATTAAGGGTAAAGACCTTTGTTTTAATGCATTGAGGATCTTCAGAGTAAAGATTAGTGGACACCTGTTTGCTACTGAGAAAATCTTGCTTTAGCAGAAAACAATTAACACCCAGTTAGCACTGAGTTAGGGCAGCATAAGTGGGGAAAAGCACACTAAAACCAGCTGAGACAAAGGAGAAAGCAGATACATCGATTTTGGCATGTAAGCCTTTCTAACCTGGTAACAAAAGGATGTCTGTAATTGTCTTACTGTACAAGTGTGGTAGATTAGCCAACAGTATTCTAGACCTACTGACATTGGTTTACAATATGACTAGATTTTGGCTGATACTAATAAATGTGATTTACAATGGTCCGTGGTTTGACCAAAGCAAGTGGACAGTTAAATGACACTATGTTTACATGGGGCTAAAGGAGGTATGTTGATTATAAGGTATAATTTACGTATCTATGATTTGGACTTCCATTGAAATAATCTGCCCACATACCTCCTCAAGTAGAGAGGACTTACCAGGTTTATTTCTCTGTCAAAAGACAAAATTAATTTTGCTACCTTAGTTGCTTACAGGCATAGATTAAAGCAGATCTGAGAAGAGGATCTCACGGGACGGAGAGCAGGATGTGGAGGTATATGTGCTCTTTGCCTTTCCTGCCTTTCCCCTGGAACTCGTAGATTGCTTTAGAGTATGTCCATGCCAGATGTCTCAAGCAGACCAGCTTTGGCAGCACTGACACTGTGGAGTAGTATGAGAGTGGATGTTTCTGTCCATCTACCGGCAGCAGGGCATCATCCATCAGTGCCACTAAAGAGCTATTTTCATTCCACCAGCTGTATCATGCTGGTTTTAAAATAATGATCTTGGTTCTAAGAGCTTTTGATGGGTCTCTTCTACCTTTTCAAAGAGAAAAGTCAGAAGTGAGAAGCTTGACAATACAAAGCAATTGGCTAGAGCAGCATTTCCTGTGTGGATCTGAAGTTGCCTCCTATGGAAATAATGAAGTATTCTCTCCTCATATCATTACCTTTTTTGGTTAACTCCCAAGAAAAAAGTAAAATATTGCTCAGAGAACAGGAAACAAGGGTTAAGGACTCTCATTTTCGCATGTTGAATGAGACAGTCAAAGAAGCAGAGCACAGTAAAATAGAAATTCATCCATCATTTCTTATTAGATCCATTACCTTATTATGTAACTCCCATTAACCTGGAGGTGAAACTAAATATGAAATGTCAAACTCAGGTGACGATATACTGTAAATGTAACTTTTGAACCAGTACTGAAATCTGATCTTTCTCCCTCTTTTTTCTTTTTTTGTGTATTGGTTTGAATGTTCTATGAAGAAAGTTTAGCTGTAAAGAATAGTTTCCATTAATACCTGATTTATTGGTGCTATAATGACTCTCTAATTGGCTGTTGTCAATTTATTGAGAGAATGGGCTACAAAAAGTGGCAGATCATTTCATCTTAGATACTTGTCTCATGCTTTCTCTCATTTGACTGTGCAAGGAGATTGTGATAATGATAGACTCAGAAATTTGAATTTTAAATATTGGAAGCTCAAGGACAATCTATTCCCTAAC
Organism: Amblyornis subalaris; assembly: GCA_018881555.1. Lineage (NCBI taxonomy): Eukaryota > Metazoa > Chordata > Aves > Passeriformes > Ptilonorhynchidae > Amblyornis > Amblyornis subalaris. The sequence goes on from JACAXG010000267.1 coordinate 33,664, forward strand.
TTCTTCCAGGTACCTCCAGAGAAGAATTTTGGAACCTGATAACCTGCCAAGACCCGAGTTCATTAAGTTTGAGGGATGGTTCCTCAGAAGAGCTAATGGCTTTAAAACTATTTGGTCTGTTGAATAACATTTCATTCTGCTTCAGTACACAAAGTATAGAAAAAGAGGGGGCAATATGTTAATAGGTTTAAGAATGATTTTAAGGAACCGAAATCTGAAGAAACTGTAGCCAAGAATAAAATTACTGGCCACACAGTAAAATTTCCATCAGAGTTTTTTGGAGGCACCAGGAAGGACAGTGTATATTTATTCTCACTATAGTATTACTATTCACTCTCAGATGACTTGTGTTATTAACATAAGCCAAATGGGTCACTGGTGAATTGCCTGCCTGTCTGAGAGAATGTCTAGCATCACAGAGTCTGTTCATGGAGCTAAATCAACAGGGAAATGCAAAGGCCAATTACCTTCCCACCAATGGACAGAGCTTAAGGTAGGTGCAAAGACTCCTGTTTGAGCTCCTGTGGCATCCAGCTGCTTCCTGGCATCCTCAGCAATCTGGCATACTGTAGAAAAGGCACATTTCTGAATGGCTTAGCCACTCACTGCTCCAAAACAAGGCTAAACTGAAAGCAGTTAGGTCCAGCCCAGGAGAAGCTAAAATCTGGTTTAAATTCTGAATTAGAAAGCTGTTCCTGCAAGCTGTCCTCTATTCACGCCTGTTTTCTGGGAGCTCTGATCACCATTGTCGCCCTGCAGACAGCCTTTTGGCTTTTCTCCATGCACAGATTCCTACCTGCTCTTTCACAAGAGGCTTTTACAGGTCCACATGGTTTGTTTCTCTGCTGAACTCTGTGTTCAGACTCTTCGTGATTATCCTCAGTCCTTTTTATTTAGTCTTCCCTCAGGTTTTGTTTGTATGCCCTTTATAAATCAGTATCCATGTTGAGTAAAGTCTGGTGATGGCAAAGAATAATCTTTCCTCAACAAACATATAATCTTGTGCCCAAATCTTTTGGTTCCCACTTGTGTCTTGACTGGATGTGTCCCTACGTGGCCTGAGAACACATTACATGGGTTTATGTCTCACTTTTGTATTCAAGACTGAAATGAAGAAGAATTGTCAGATGATGATGGCTTTGGTACTTTGCCAGATACTTTGTTCCATTGGTTATGTTCACGATCCAACTCTGAAATTATCAGCATGACTAACCGTGGAGCTATAGAGGTAAATGTGTTAAAATAAACTTGTTAAAGGAGAACTAAGCTACTGGACAATCTGAAAACGCTCAGCTTTGTTTTGCTTCTTGGGAAATGAAATTAAACATTCCTGAAGATTTGCCAGAGTCTAGAGACATTAGTGATGCACCTGTTCCTGTCAAACACGGTGTTGAATTTCTTAAGTGATTTACTAACATGTCATGACTAATGGACTGCTGCTGATCTAGCATGAACTCTTGCTACAGAGCATGAACTGTGCTATTAAGAACCAATGCTTGCAGGAAGTCCCTCTCCAGTGGGCTCTGATGCATATGCTTTAATTGTATCAGAYTGAATTACTCCTTCTCTCCCACAGCTTTTTCTGTTCTTTTGTTTCCTAACTACTTGATCCAGATGGATCATTTTAACTCTTATATTATCTTATGATTATGCAAAATACAGAGAAAATGTTCAGGAGCACACCGCTACGTACTATAATGTAGCATTGTGTATGCAAGGGAACAGGCTGGGACACTCAGCTGTGGCAGAGACTCTCACGGCCAAAGGAAGAGCTGTGTACAGGAAGACATGGCAGGGACTTGATGTTTTCCTATGGATTGTTGCTGAGAGTTTCAACAATTTCTKTTACCACAGAACGGACAAATGTTTGTCCCACTGTATACATCAATGTGGGATGTTGCACAGGGGTAAGGACTGCTGTGCCAGGAAATCAGCCTGTTTATGGTTACTCTTTTGGTGTATTGATCATTACAGAATTATTTTCTCCATGCTGGCATAAACAATAACAACAAAAAAATTCCCAAAAATATATTTTTGTTACAACTTTGAAATGATCTGACTTCCTGGAAGTTTGAAGATCAGTTTAAATTCTTAAGCAGATAGAGAATGAAAGGCTGTTATTTGTATGCTGGTCTGTTGGGTGCTTCCAGGGCAAGGGTCACCTATCCCAAACTGCAGTGCTATTCTTGAATATCTTGCCGGTCATGATAGCCAGCAATTTATAATTGAAGCTAAAAGATAATGGATCCAGCTTGTGTGAGGCTGGGAGTTGGTTATCGAGCATCCTCTCTTGAGGACAGTGTTCAGTAAGATATCAGTAATTGTCAAATAAGGAACGAGGAGGCTGTCCTTCCAGCAACATAAAACACCTTCCCAAGGTGTCAGATCGAGTCTTAAAGTCTTCAAATAAAAATCCAAWTTTTATTGTTTGAGTCAGTCTTTCTGCAGGAAAACCATGAATTGTGCAAGGGTGTGCAGTCCCCGACATAACAGCAAAAGCTGACATAGCATTCTGCCTTCCTGAACTCAGTATCTGTTAAAAATTTTGGAAACACCAGTTTGATGCACTTTTGTGGTCCCTCACAGGTGATTTGCATTAATGTTCTTCATGTTTTGTCTTTCTTGTTGGAAAAAAAGTAGTTTAACGGAAAAACAGTGTTGTGTTCCAGTGGCCAAAACAAACGCCCACATTCTTTTAACACCTTTATTAGCATTCTAGATGCTGGAACAGAGTGCACCCTCAGCAAATATGTTGATGATACAGAACTGGGAGGTGTGGTTGATACCACATATGCTTGTGCTATTATTTAGAGGGATCTTGACAAGCTGGAGAAACAGGTTAACATAAATTCAGTAAATGGAAATGGACAGTTCTATACCTGAGGAGCAATAACCCCATGTACCAGCACAGATTTCGGGATGACTGGCCAGAAAGCAGAAAAAGACCTGGTGGACACAAGGCCGACAGCATTTTGGATTTCACGATGAAAAGTGTGTTGAGGAGGTGGAGCGCTGTGCTCCTTCTCCTCTGTACAGCCCTGGTGATGCAATGCCTGGTGTGCTGTGTCCAGTTCTAGGCTCCACAGTACAAAAAAGGGATGGACATCTTTGAGCAATTCCAGTGAAGGATCTCAAGGTTGTTTAAGGAGTTGGGGCATCTGACTATGGAGAGAGGCTGAGTTAGCTGTGATTGTTTAGCTTTGGAAAAAAGGTCACAAGGGGATTATGTCAATACATGTAAATATGTGGTTGGCGGCAGGGGTTAAGAAGACAAGGCCAGACTCTTCTCAATGCTGTGCAGTGACAGGACAAGAGGCAATTGACATGAATCAAAATGTAAGACATTCCTCTTAAATAGAAAAATAAAGATTTTAGATTGTGAGAGTGTTCAAACACTAGAAAAGGTTACCCAGAGAGACTGAATAGTGTCTATCCTTGGAGATATTCCAAATCCAGCTGAACATCTTGTTCTAGTTGACCTTGCTTTGAGCAAGATGGTTGGACAAGCTAATCCCCTGAGACCTCTTATGACCTCGTAATTCTATGACTCCATGACTTTATATAATTTGGTTTTGCATAGGATTACAGATACAAGAAGTTCAACCCTGTAAAGGGTTATTGGGCACTAGTGATAATATTTGGTGCTTGGATACCAGTCTGGTGTACACTTTCAGAGGCACTGAAAGTGATTGGAGCCATCCCAGTCTTTCATAACACAGTAAAACAAAGGACAGAATGTGAAGCCTTTAATTTACATTCTGCTCTTGTGAATCCACTAAAAAACTGCATTTGAAGTGTAGAAAAGGTTCAAGTCTATGTTTATTTGCTGAAGGGCAAATACACTATATAACTAGCCGTAATCCATTCTCTTTGCTTTGGATGATGTCACAAAGAATCTGGAATGGATGATAACTATTTATTTTAAGGCAATCACAACATTTATTAAATCAAATGTTTTTATTTATTTATTTCTTAATAAGTTATTGTCTTACAGTGCTTTGCACAAACTACTGATACTGGGGAATTTTTTTAATAGAAATATTCTGCAAATTTTTAAAATTAAAAATATCAGTTGGGTTTTCTGTTATAAATGGTACCTTCAGGCACACAAAATTCCCACACATTGCACTGTGCAGAACTTCACTACACACCCTGTAAATTACAGAGGATTATCAGGATCAAAACGAAATATTAATAGAGGTGAAATGGAAAATTAATTTCTCCTCACTTTGTGATTTGTTGCCATACATGGAGGACAGGCATCATTTTGCAGTGACACACTATTCCTGGAGTCAGGCTGCCTGTCAGCTGCTAAGTGCTGATGTAAAGGTAACTGATCTTGGGAAAAACATGGATCCATAATAGGCATAAATGTACACCTCTGAGGGAAAGTTTAAAATAGATGTGTCTGATACCTTCTTTTTGTTGCATAGACTTCCAAATCCATAACAATCTTGATGTGAAAGAGTGACAGGTATTTCTTAGAACATAAGAGCTCCATTCCCTTTCCTGTCATCAGAGTTGGATGAACACATCCCTGTTCTGCAGAAACAATTTTTCTTGAGAGACTTCAGTTCTTTAAGACTAACTAGTGAAACTGCTTTACCCTGAGTAATGCCCAAGAAAAAACAGTATCTGACTTATGAGATGTAATTTAAGGCTTGATAGTGGCAGTTTTTTTCACTGTGGGGAATGTTCACCATTTGCACATGCAGCTGGGCTCTTTCAAAACAAAGAGGGACTATGAATATATATTATTTAAGCAGTGATTAGTAGAGGTTTGCAATCGTTAAAGGCAAGTGTATAATTTCAGAAGAGCAGAGCTGAATCTCTGGGAAATATCTGAAGAAAAGATCTACCAGCTTTGGGTATATTCTGTGTTTTTCCACCCAATTTCATGCCCATTGCCCAATGATTGTCTCTTTGGGCACTGAATGAGTGCCACGGGAAAAAGATCCATCTGCCAAATCTCTGCTTTGTCCTGACACTGCAGGAGGGGCAGGCAGGCTGTGTCTGGTGCCTTCTCACACTCCCAAGCCCTTGTGAGCAGGAGTGTCTAAAGAAACAGCTAAAAACAGCACGGGAAGGGAAAGAAGAAGTACTGGTGGGGACTGTGAGGACAGAAAGTATTTAGGACACTCCTGGGAGAGTATGTGTTCACATGGTAAGCTATTTTACAAGCAGGTGACTTGTAAATACAGATTGTGACCTTCACGCAAACAACTGTGAAGCATAGAGCAGTGAGATCATGGTCCTTCTCATGAGACCAACCTGACCCCTGAAGTGGCATATCTTATTCAGAAACACTGTGTGAGTCTTGAGTGGGTTGGAAAACACTGCCAGTCAGCTACTGTCAGGTTACCGAAAGGATTGATTTGGGAAGAAATAATTCTCTCTGAACAAGGCGGTCATTAGAGTTACTGCTGAGCAGTAAATGCTTTCTCCCACTGCTCAAAACGAGTTTTCCCTTTACTCACCTCTCCATTGCTTTTTGGTTTCTCCTGCCTCCCGATCCATACTGCATACCTCTCTCTTTCCTTGTCTCTCTAATTCCACCCCATCAGTATTATTAAAATGTCCATGAGAATGGATGAACTCCTTTATGATGGCAGATTTGAAAAGATTGGCTTGAATGATGATGGCTCACACTTAGTGAGTGATTGAAAAGATAGTCTAGGGAGATGAAACTGATACAAGATGGATTTATGTGTATAACTCCACTGAAGAGGAAAAAAAAGAAAACAAGGAGGAAAAAAGTATCTTTAGGCTGAAGGAAAATAGGAGTAAATCAACGCATGCAAAGAGTCGATTTGCTAATTCATTTTGAGAATTAGAGGTACATTTCTGATCCTCAAACACCTATATATCCATCTTTTGAGAATTTTAGAGGTAAACAAATAAATTTTATAGAAATTAAAACCTGGAAAGATACAATCAAATTCTGGTCACTGCAGTGGTGAGCACCATATCATAAATTTTTTCTCCATCCCTGTATTGGTTTTCATTGTAACTGAAAATAATTGGGGACCTGATGAGAATACAGAATTGACTGTAAGATAGGTTCATTGTTACAAGTAGCCTGAGAAGGTGTCTAGTTCTGTGTTTCTATCTTTCTGGTTTCCAAGTGACAGCAGTCTTGCTTTTAATGTAAAGCTCAACCTTCCTTTTGGTTCCAGATGGACTTCCAGGACTACAGTGTTCTTCTGCTCGGGAAGTTTTGGCCTTGTCATGGATAACAAATGAATGACAGGGATATGTATCAAGTTCCTCTATCTAGACAGACGTGTAGAGCACAAATTATATTCTTAGGTAGACAAATGATATGCCAAAATGCCCACTCATGAATAGCAATCTGTAAATCACAGAAATCATTTAACAAAAGCCTTCATGACATGCCAAATATTTCTCACCTTTAGGGGGAGAATTGTTTGGGGGAGAAGCACATGCCTTGTAAACACTGAATTTATAACAAGGGGTGGGAATATTGCACTGACTGTTGTGACTTTATACCTGTTCTTCTAAAATGACTGTTGTGATGTCCTCTTTCCAGAATTACTGTTCATAATTACATTACATCACTACGTTTTTCTTTTTTTTACTTTGCTTCTCTTTGTTCAGGTTATTAGCAGGAGATTAGTGCTCCCTGTGCTCTCTGGCACCCCTCTGCCTTCTCTTCTGGATGAGTTGCTCTCTGGAGGTTATAAAATACCATGCTAGGAAAGGGTTCATTCATGCCACATTGTACTACTGACGCTAGAAGGGGAATAACATTCTTCCTGCACATGCCACTTTGTTGGACAGTATCAGAAGAGYCCTGAATGCTCTGCATAAAACAAAATCCAAACTTCCTTGTTATGCAGATAATCCACTGTCTAGTAGATGCCATGCCATAGGCTCTTCCCAAAAAATCCAAGAAGCCATTGCATGTGTGAATTGTTTCCTGGACATGTTAACAAGCCTTTTGCCAGGACTGCCTCTGTCAGAATAGCCACGTGGACATCTCAGCTGAGGATGGGCATGAGGGAACTGCTGCTCTGGCAAGAACTGCATGAAGCCCAGCACCTTCCCCTGAGCTAAATGCARGTGACCATCAACAGCACTGTTTCCCTACAGCTTTGGAGAGACTCAAAACAGGTGGTTGTTTTGTCATAGCAGGGGACCAGAAATTTTGTCTGAGGGGGAAAACTGTCAGATTGACACAGGATCAGTGRTGCTTTCATAGTCTGGAGGGGGTGAGTTACCTCAGCTGCACTGTACCAGAYCACATCTAAGATGGTTCTCTGGCCCAGTTTTCCCTTCCTTCTATCCCTGTCCCGCAGGAGATGACGATGCTGTTCTGACCCGGGGCTGACTGAGCCATGCTGACTGTGGTASAGAGGTTCCAGGTTTTCCCACTCCTCCCTGTTCAGTGGGTCTTGGATGACAGCAGAGGAGTATGATAGCACCCCCACTCACTGATTCCTTTTGCTGTGTGAAATCTTCCACAGGAAAATTCAGGAAATTTCCTGACAACTTTGCTGCATTAATGCCTGCTACTATTTTTGATACTGAAGATAGGGGTGGAGACAGTGGAGAGTAGCACAGAGAAGCTCATGCAGACATTTCTCAGGGTACCTGTGATGTGCCCAACACATGATGATCCTAATTCCTTAAGGAACTCTGATGCCACGTAAGAGACATMTCTCCAGGTGAAATCTATGGAAACCAGACAAGGGGGACATTTCTATCACCTCATTTCTGCTGCTGAAAAGAAATGGAGTCCTCTCACCTGCATGGAAAACCAACATTAGAGAAAYCTCTTTTCTGGGAAGGTTTTCAGAGCACCAGCCTGGGAAGGTTTTCACCCCTTCTGTGCATTCATGAGGAGGTTTCTTCCCAAAGAGTCCGAGCTCTGCACAGCCACTGCAGGATCAACATGAAAAGAAAATATTAGAATAACATAAACAGTGTGTGGGCAAATGTGGATGTACTTTCATTTTTCCATGAATTTATATTTCAGTTTCCTGAATTCAGAAAACACCCACATTTTAGCATAGTTTATGATGTCCTGAATTGTATAAATCCTGGTGTTCTTATTATAGGAACAGATGATATACTCTGTGCAGCTGACAGGGTCAAATGCCACACTCCCTGGAGAATTCTAATCTCCCCCTCAAATTTTAAGATGTCAGTGAAAAACAATCTTCATGCCTCTGAAACCCAACCCCAAGGAGCAATGATACTACCATCCATAAAAATAACTGGTCTTGGATCCTTACRGATGTATTGCTGACAGAATTGTTCAGGCCAAGACAGTGCAGATGTCCACATCATAAATCTGAAAAGGTTACTTGCCCAGTTCATGTGTAGCAGAACAGAAACAGCTCTCTGTCTCATTTCAGCCTGCTACAGAGTCAAAAAAATAGATTCTCTGGAGAGAGYGTTCATGGGCCAAAGAGCTCTTCCACTTTGAGAAGAACCATCCTTTGGAGACCATTTCGCATCACATATTCCTCAAAACTCTTGTAATTAATCTGCACGGCTCATCAACACCAATGCAGTTGCTGCTGAAGGTTTCCGTTCATTCAAAAATCTGCCACACAAATCCATGAGAGGAAAACCAGGTGCAGACTCCTGATCCCACACACAACAAAGACATCAGAATGAGGATATGCCCGAGCCAGGGGCACTTGAGGAATAGGGTAGTGTTCAGGGAAAGCCTCAGCACATTTGCCTGTCTCCTAATTCCCGTGCTTTCTTGCTTCAGACACCATCGAGGCTGAGCCGCTGCCAGGACAATGCTCTGGGCTGGCCTTTGGCTCAAGCCAGAGCAACTGCCACATCCTGAYATGTCTGTCACAACAAGCCAACAGGCAGCAGCAAGGCAGGGAGATCTCCCTTGCAAAGAGGCCGTGCAGAGCCTGGAGCCCAGGTGCTGCTGCTCTGGAGCCAGGACACTCCTCTGTTCACACAGGCAGTGCCAGACACAGCCACTGCTTGTGGCTCTGGGCAGAGCACACACCTGGGAGGCAAAGCACTCTGTGTGTTCATGGAGTGCACAGAGAGCTGCTGGAGCCAGGCCCAGCTGGGGCCTCTTCTTGCCTGGGCAAAGCAGCTCATGCCGTGCCTGGTGGTACTGGCTCCAGGCCGGTGTGGGTTTCAAATTTGGCGAGTCAAGTTTGCAAAGTGCATGAGACAGAGCCTGGGGAGGCAACACACCATAAGATGGATTTGTAAGGATTTGTCTCATCTAAAAGCAACTGGGTGGCTCACCAATGCCCCTTGGGTGCTGGCCAAGGCCCGAGAGCCTGAAGTTGAACTCTTCCAGGCTCCTCCCTTAATTGGGCTTCTTCGCTTACCCATGGTCTCACAAATTCCCCTRTTGCCCTCAAGTCAGTAATTTCTGAATGTGTAATGCTGGAACAGCACAGAATATTTCAGCAAGGGTGCCACCRGAACTTTATACAGAGCCATCTTGTGCTCCCTAACAGTTTCCGAAGTACCACAACTGGTGCACTCCACATCACTCTGCCTGTTCGGGAAACCCACAGAGCACGTGATTTTCCTAATGCTCTCATCTCTTATTTTCAGTCACACTTTGCTGTTGTGCTGTCATCTTACCTCTGAACTAATGGGGGAGTGCTTTGTTTACCGCAGTGTTACACAGCCCATGTGGATCAAATATTAAGCTACCACTCAGTTGTCAAGATAGCAACAAAGTCAATGCAAATTTTCATGTTAGAGTGCAGATTGTTCAGCAATCACAGCTAACTTAGTACACCTGTGACTGGCTTTAGATGCACAAGATTTAATGGGTAGTAGAGGCTTCTGCCACAAGGCTTGTGGTATTCCCTATTTCCCAAAAGAGTTATTGCAAGAACTCTGCCAATTTAAAAAGTGACATCATACCTTCTGTTGCTCTTTCATCCTGGGATTTTCTATTAGTTTCTTTAATTAGAGCTTTTTGCTGACTTTGAGTGACAACTGATTGTATACTGGTGCCCAAGATATATTGTAAGGCTGAAGGACTGGCAAGTTGCCAGTCCAGTAAAAAGCACAGGTATTATCTTCTATTCTCCCTCTCCATGACCTTTTTCATCCTCCTATACTGCAGATCAGGAAAGATATCTTGACCTGAAATTTTCTCAGTAGCACAAGACTACACCTACAAAAGGCCTTCACCACCTATAGTCCAGACAACAAAATGAGCCAGCAATGGGCAGCAGTAGGGCTGCTCACATAAACATCCATGGCAGGGACTCACACCCACATGCTGGGGGTGTCTCTCAGGGGCCCCTTTATCCACCTGCAGCCAGTTTGCAAATTCTGACTTCTCTTCTTTCCCTCAGGACAGCAGCAGCTGGYTAAAGTCAGGACCCTGATAACTTTGGCTGTTATGGAAGCGCTGTGCTTGTGGGTGTGAAGGGAGGGCCAACTCATGATATGGGGGAAAAGATATTTCTTCTTGGATCCTGACATCCCTTCTGACTTTTCTTTGTCATCCCCACAATGTAAGYCTGTGTGCTGCAGCTCTGGCCTGAGATACACATGCCCTACTGATGTCTTTATTAAAAACTTTATCTTTCTCTGGGTTGTATTCTTTTGCTTAATGTAACAAGCAGCCAGCAGCTGATGGGAAAGGCTCAAACAGGTAACCCAGTGCCCCCATTTTCAAACCAAAATGTATCTACTTAGCTTTTTAATATCATTTGGATGATGGAGGTTCATGATTCATCCATGCTGAGACAATCTTCCCTAAATACTCACAGTATCTCCTATCCTAATTTCCTGRGGGGATGCAGGAGCTGAGAGATTTCTTGTCTGTGACACATCTGCTTTGATACTGCAGCTCTCTTTAAAGGCTTCATTTTATTACTACAGCGAGGAAATAGTGGCAGATGTAAAGACAGGTTGTTGTTCTCTACTTGTTAGAGCTTGAATTCCCAGCTGAGAAAGGCTTTGGACTYGCTTGCCACTGAATCATACCTGCGTTGTCTAGCTGGGACTACACTACCTCAAGAACAGTGCTGGGCATGGTTATCCTTGAAGTCTTTTCTCATCACCTGGCTCCTGCTTGCATTAGATAGATAGGAATGTGACTGGCACGTGACACCTGTGACATTCCTGTGGCACCAGGACTCTGTGTTTACTGAGGCACAGGATTGCTACCACAGCTACAARCAGAATAAATCTAAATGCAAGGGCAACAAAAAGCGAATCTGACGGAGCTGGGAATTATATGTCCCTGGAYGTGCACAAAAGATCTATATGCATTTGCAAGGGCCAAGAACAGTCTGAATGTGCTTGAACCACCAACAYTGGCCTTAGGAAGGAGAAAAACTCAGTTAACTGCAGTAAGCTTTACCTGATAAGTCCCATTCATTGGAAGTTGCAGTTAATAGTTTACTCTGTCATTAATGAGTGCATAACTGTGGTTCAGGAGTAAATGTGATCCCTAAGACTTTAGTCTGGTTGCTGTAGAGTCTTCAGAGAATGTAGATGTAGTCCCATAGGAAAGACGCGTATGATGTATTTGCTCTGCAGAAAGCTTTTGTCATCCAGCCTCTCAAGAATACAACCCCATTTAGGTAAGAAAAATGCAGAAAGTCCATGCAGAAAAGACATTTTAACAGAGAGACAATCTGAGTTTTAAGGCCAGACCATMATTTCCCTGAATTACTTTTTTATTTTTTGCACTAAGTTAGGTGCGAGCACAAGTCATTACCAGCTGGGATTGCACAGACTACACTGCACTCCCAGGGATCGTTCGTGTGTCACTGCAGCATTCTGATAATTCTCACATAAAAGAGCATGRGAATTTATCATTGGTCCTGACTTTCAACTCCAAAGAACACACATAAAAGTTTAACTTGCTGCTGCATCCTCACACACAGGCAGGACAGGTCAATGAGCTCAGCCTCATCTCCTTGAGCAACTGGAACATGTCAGCACTAAGCTGGCTCTCCTAATTAAACATCCAACTGCCATTACTGTGWTCTTGTAAACTGTGAATTTGTAAACTTTTAAAGCTGTGTCTTGGTCTGAATTCAGCAGTTCTGCCTGCTATGTTTAGTAGGTTTTGGATTTTGTGGCTCCTTTAATTTTTTCAGGGTGGGAAGAAATCTAGTACCAGAACCTTCCTGTAACTGAGAAGAGAATGGTTTAAATTGTTCTGCTGACTACAACTGGAATGAAGTTATTGCGCAGAGACACCACCTGCGGAGCTCATCTCTAGACAAAGGGCAAGAGGCTGGACTCCCACAGGCTGAAGAGACATACATTGTAATTTATCATGATTTGACAAAAGAAACATTGTCAGAAAGGGGGCAATAGGAAACTTGGGTGACAGAAAGAGACAGTCCACAGGGTTCCCAAATAGGTGAGTAAGCTTCAGCTAACCTGCTGCATTGAGTAAAGTCAATTCTTGTAATTAGTTTAAACAAGGACCATCCACCAAGTTTCATAGCAGCTGGGGGTAATTCATGACACTGCCATACAGTAAAGCCTTTAACAGTGTGTTTTGGCTTAAAGRAGGTGTAGAGTCACTGAATACAATGACAGCTCTCTTCAGTCGCTCTCTCAAAGAAGAAGCCATGGAGTTACAGACCCACCTCCAACACCATGCTGCTTTCCCACTGCTTTATGGGTGGACACATTCTGACCAAAGGAGCAGAAGGCTCAAGGGAAGTGCAGATGGGAAAGAGCTGAAGACATAAAGATAGGTCATTGTCTTCTACTTGTGGGGTCTTGTAGCCCAGGTAATGTGCTCTAGATCATTTGCCATTTTGGTAGCTCTTCAGTGGACTCCTTCCAGTTTCTTCACATCTCACTTGAACTGCAGAATTCAAAACGCAATACTGTATTCCAGGTGTGACTGCAACAACCCCAAGTGCAGGAGGGTAAGTCACTTCTTTCAGTCTGTTAGACACACTGTTCCTAGTGCAGCTCACTCTTGAATTTGCTATCCTCATGATGAGAAAGCAGTGCTGGCTTACAGTCAAAATGGTATCCCACAGAATCCCCACATCCTTTCTAGCAGGGCTCCTGCTAAGATATTTCCCTGTCCGCACAGCGTGATTCTGCCCCATGTAGAAAACTTCACTTCTTAATGAGCTTCATGAGGCTTCTGCTGGCCTCACCCCCAGATTTATCAAGGTTCTCTGTCACTCCCATACCTTAATGTTATCTGCAAATTTGCCAAAGCTGCAATCTGYGACTCACTCACAGGGCTTTGATGGAGATTTTGAAAGAAAAAAGTCTTGTTGCGAACCACAAGGGTACTGTTCTCATTAACAACTGCCAGCCAGCTGCTGACTAGCTGCTGATTGCTACCCCTTGAACAGGTCAGATCACTTTCATAGGTCACAACCACCCATTTGTCCAGCTCATCCTCAGCTTCCAAATGAGACACCTGCAAGATATACTATGAAAACACTTTACAGAGTCTGAAGATGTCTAGCAAGGTATTTCACATGCGTTATTTCCTCCACTATCTCCTCTTCCACACACTTCAGTTTCCAGTTGGTGAGCTGAATGGTACCAAGAAAAAAACATGCATGGGGGCTTCAGGACGGTGTCCTAACAGGATACAGATTAGTAGTCTTGAGATGCTTCCACTTTTCCACTTGACTGTGCTGCCTTGCTGAGATTTGATTCTTGCTCCTGAATTTACAGACAGTCACAGAACACGGGGGAGAGGAAGCCTTGGTAAAGAATTGGCAGAGGGTGAGGCAGCTGCCTGGTCTCCATCTCAAGAAGAATCTGTTTTTAGCACAATGAAATCCTCCCTCGTGCATGGGAATGTCAGCACTGCAGATCCTTGCCCACTCCTCACTGCTGTGCAGGACAACCTGTAGCCAGAGTCTACCCTCATTCTGTCTCTTCTCTTTTGACTCTGCTGTGTTTTGCATTCAGCTGTAGTGGAATCCAGCCCTGAAGAGATGGAAACATTGGCAGAAAGTTAATAGTGGCACAATCAATTTTAATTTCCTTTTTTCATCAAGGTATTGTTGCTTCTTACAGCAGGTCCTTCCTTTCCCAAGGACAGATACTGCTGTCGCTCCTCCAAACCTTTCCAGAGTAACACTACAGCTACACTAGTGTATTAAACATGTCCAGGAACTTAGGCCAATTGGCATGGAACTCTTTATGCTTGTAGAAGTAAACTATTTCTGTATGAAGAATGGTGAGGCTAGATGCAGACTCTATTGGGAATGGTCCCAGAAAATGCCAGCTGTTCAGTTATGCCTTTAAATCTGCTTAGGAGATGTGTTGCTGGCACAGGCCAAAAGCTTGACAAGAAATGTGCTAATGATTTATCAGTATAAATGATTGGTTTCCCCTGGCTGCAAACATTCCCTGGCACCAGGCAGTGTACTAGAAAAGGCAGTAGTAAATGGACTTCTCTCCAGTGTAATTCAGCAATGTCTGTGGACTTAGAGCAGACAACCAATAGAATTGAAGACTTTGGATTATTTGCAAGAAGCTTATAGGCCAACATGCCAGTAAATTTAATTAATCATCAGTGGGAGAAAGATCAGCTTTGTGAAAAAACATAAAGCTGCCGCAAAGGATGAATACCTCAGATTCATCAGGGTATGCTCTTGTGAGAGGGCAAGAGTCTGAACATGAGTCTTTGCAATTTTGGCTTCTTGCAGAAGGGCACCTGAGAATAGGCTGCTTACAAACTTTCTTTGATTTCACCATGCCAAGTGGTAGGACAAGGGGTAATGGTTTTAAAATGAAAGAGGAGTTTTATATTAGATAGCAGAAAGAAATTTTTCCCTGTGAGTGTGGTGAGGCCCTGACGCAGGCTGCCCAGAAAAGATGTGGCTGCCCCATCCCTGGAGGTGTTCAAAGCCAGATTGGACAGGGCTTGGAGCAGCTTAGTCTAGTGGAAAGTGTCCCTGCCTACAGCTCTTTCAGGTCCTTTCCAACTGAAGCCTTTCTATAATTGATTCTCTGCTTCAACTGCAGGAAATTAAAGAAGTGCTATCAGTATTGATAGTTTCAGTGACACAAAAGCTTTGGATATCCATTGATTTTCCATTGAAAATTTCCATCCATTGATGTTCTTCTGGTATTTATCTCCATCTTTGACCTCTATAAACATAGTCCAAATTACTTTTCGTTTCCCGCTTTGCTTTGAAACTTTAATGTAATGTTTAGTCTATTTGCCTTGATATTGTTCATTGAGATTATTTCCTGAAATCCTTGGCGTGTGAACTAGGAGCAGAGATGGAAAAAAAACCCAAACACACTGGTATTTTGTTGAAGATTACCTAAGAATTTTTCAGGTTATTGTTTCCATATGCTTAAGTTCAACTTTTTCAGCTAAATTGGTCTTCAGTATTTCTTACCTGTGTTTCTATTGTCTTTGTGTGTTTTCCTAGTTCAAAGCACTAATGACAATACTGATTAAGTCCCTGTAAAGCTTTTGCTAATATATAAATCTTCGCTTGAAGACTTATGCAACACTTTGCTAATATCCCGGGTTGTATCATCTGCCAAAATTCTGACATACATCCAAGTCATTCATGGCACTGTGCTGTTTTGGAATGATTTTATCAATACACTTTCAAGCAAGATATGGAAATCACCTACATTTTTCATCTAGATTCTCTTCCTTTATACTTTTTGTTTTGTTTAGTCAAAATGTCAAAAGTGACAACATTTTTCAATTCTTTCTTTCAATGAAAAATGTGTTTTACAGCTGAGTACTAAAATAATTGTCCCTTTTGTATATTCTCATTTAAGTGAAGGTAGAAGACAACTGTCAAAGCAAAAAATAAAAATGTTAACATATTTCTTTTTATTTTTTACAGCGTATCAAATTTAATGTCAGCAGGGGACTTCCTCTAGAACAGAAAATATACTGTGAGATGTCACCAGCAGCTGTCAACTGGGATTTGTGAGAACAAAATGACTAGATTTGCAAGGGCTAATGACAGTACACCAAAACAACTAAGACATTCAAATGTCTTTTTATATTGACAATTTTCCTAGTAGTTTGCAATGCAGTTATGTGCTAGTTAGAAACACTCAGAGTAATGCCTTTTCCCTCTATCATGAATGATATCTTAGCGTGAATGGATACCTATGCTGTCTGCCCACCTCTTTTGTCTTCCTGGTCTGTTGGAGCTCATAGGGAACTGGTGATGACTTTAGCATCTGTCAACCACACAATGTTGAATAAATCTGGACCAGTGACTTCAGCTTTTCATTCCAGCTATTTAATTGTGCTGTTTCTTTGTTCTGACCTTGAAACCATCATCATTTAAATCTCAGTCCATAATGAAGTACTTCTAGTTATAAGTAGTTGGAGTTTAATCAGTCCTTGAGTTCATAAGATAGTACAATATTTCCTACAAGACATGAGGCTGATGTCCTCCCAAGCTTTTASTTAAGCTGTCTCTAAATTATCACCTGCTTTTGAAAGCAATAGAGCTTCCCATTCCTGGCGAGATGCTGTATGCATTGCAGGAGCATGTTTAAGGCACAGCCTACTGAGATGGCACAGATTCTGTCATATGATACATCTTTGGGAACTATGACTTTCCTTGCTACTCAGGCAGACAGAGCATGCTGTTACTAGAACACTATTAAGATACTTGTAATTCTCCACTGAATTTTGAACTTTCTGAATTAACTCAAATGTAAGACTACATTTTTCAATACACATAGTACTGCCCCAACTATACCCGTGTGAGTCAACAAAAATTAGCTGCCGTTGAGTAGGACCAGAACTAGGCCAGGAGTAATGATACTGAAGAATTTCAGTTTTATTAACTTATCCTGCTGCGATCATCTCCATTATCTTGAGTCCTGGATCTTGTGAAGCAAATACTGCAGCACTACAAACTTTTGCTGTGCTAGTTCAGCAGGATGTTATTTCCCTCTATGCTTGTACATGGAAAGAGACTTGAGAGGGACAAGGAAAAGGGTTCAGGTATATGTCACCCTGCAAATGATGGCAAAGAGCAGCAGACATTAATATCAGAGAGAACACATAAGAAGGAATTAATTTCTCCAGCCATCCCCTGCTGAGTTTCCATTAAATCCTGGCAGCAGTGGGAATCAGTGACTTCTTTTCTCAGCTGTTGCTGTAACCTAAAAAGAGCCCTGAAATGCTCCCTTGAAGGTCACATTGAGAAGACAGGTCAGTGCTGCACTAGATCATGAGGCATTTTACTCAGTTTCCTTAGCAGAGCATAGATAATGTTATTCTTCTCTCTGTGCACTGAAAGTTACCTGAATTTGACATTGTGCCTGAGTGCATATACATTTCATCAAGTTTAAATTGTTACTAGTCCCTCTAAATCAATTTCACTCGATGTGTAGAAATTGTGTGAGGTTCCGTAAGCTGAACAAAAATTCTTCATCACTATGGATTTTGAATTTTTTTGCATCGTCTTTGGACAATATAAAACAACCACGACAGAAAAAACTGCCTATAGTTTGCATGTGAGAACATTATTCAGTAAAAAGATAATAAAAATATTCAGAGTATTTGAAAAGACAGAAAATGACCATAACTCTATTTGTTATGATAGAGGGTGTCAACCGAGTTTAGGTCTGTGAAATATACTGGCAAAGAGCATGTTGCTCATGTACAGAAAGGTTGTAAGGCAGTAAGAATTAAGACCTGAATATCCATATATACTTACATTTAGATATTGTAGGACTGTTGTGTACTATGCTTATGGATGTAATATTGAAATGTACACAATACTGTAGTTTTTCCATGAGTAAAGTTGGGAATTGGGCATATCTTTCATACACCTTTACTACAATAACTTCACAAAGTCCTTCACAAATTTTTTACGAAGAATACATATGGATATATTCTGCTATATAGCTGTGGAAAGCACACAGGGTACAGTTGTATCCTCCCGGGAGCACTGACCAAACATACCTGGCCTTTGACTAAATAAATCTTGAATGATTTGCAGCTAGAGGAAATGTCATCTGACTACTGAGAGGACATTAGGGAGCAAGGGAGGAATTTTTTCCCACAGCCTGACTCACATGTGAGCCATACCTTAGGTTTGGGACCAATTCCATTAAAGGTTTTTGTTTTCTAATCTCTTTTGTGAACAGACCTGATGCTTCATTGAAGATCATCATCCTGAAAGCACTGGTGGGTGATTGTCAATACCTGGAGGCACCTCGACTCACTGACTGCTTCCTGTTCAAACCAGACCTTCCCTTGGTGCCTGCCCAGAGCTGCCTGGCCATGTGCCTCACTCCTGCCTGTTGCACAGCTGGGTCCACATCCTGCACAGCACAACAGAAAAAACCCGGAAGAGCTCTCTGAGTAGAGAACTTTGTCATTGGCCAGTGAAAAGACAAAGATTTTCAGTCCACAAAGTCACACTCAGCTAGACCCTCCATATAGTCCCTGGTGATCCAAGTACCTCCGGAGGGCACTTTATCCCAGCCTGACAGCACTGCATAAGACAGACTTGGTACATGCTACGGAGAGCAGGACTTAACAGAAAGGCAACAGCAGCTACTCAGAGAAGAACTCAGGGATACTGAGCCTCATCAAACCCAACTTCCTGTAATGGCACATCTGTTACTTCTCTGGGAAATCCATTCCAGTGTCTCACCAAATTCATCATAAAATATTTCTGCCTTATATGTATTTGAAATCTACATTTTTTCAGGTTAAAACCATTACTTCTTGCATTTTAAATGTCTTTTTCTTTCTTATAAGCCCCCTTTAAGTATTGAAAGGCCTCAAGAAGGTGTTATTGAACCTTTCTCATCTCCAGGCTGAACAACCTCAACGACTGGACATGGCACTTAGTGCTATGGTTTAGTGAATGTGGTGGTGTTTGGGCAAAGGTTGGATTCTATGATCTTGGAGGCCTTTTCCAACCTTAATGATTCTATGACTCTATGAAGTGTCTCAGCTTTTTTTAATAGGAAGGGTGTTCCAGGTCTTAGCCCTCCTTTGGAACCACTCTAACTGGTCCAAGACTTTCTTGCGCCAGGCACTCCAGAGCCGGACACAACACTTGTAGGTGGCATCTCACAGAGGGGCAGAATCACATCCCATCACCTGGTGGTCAAGCTTCTTTTGATGCAGCCCAGGATATGGTTAGTTTTCTGGGCTGCGAGTGCACCTTGCTGGCTCATGTCCAATTTTCCATCCACCAGTATCCCTACCTATAGATGGATAAGAGTGGCCTCATATTGACACAAGCATTGGTCCTCATAGACCCTTCAGACACCCTGATATCTATTAGAGTAACAACACAGTTGAACACAAGCAATCCAGGAGGTTCCTGGAATGAGTTGATGATAACTTCTTCAAGTGATAGAGGAGCCAACACGGAACAGTGTTGTGCTGGACCTTGTTCTCACCAACAAGGAGGGGCTGGTGGGGAATGTGAAGGTCAAGGTCAGCTTTGACTGCAGTGACCATGAAACGGTGGAGTTAGAGATCCTTGGGGCAGTGAGGAGGGGGCACAGCAAGCTCACTGCCCTGGACTTTAGGAGAGCACGCTTTGGACTCTTCAGGGATAACTCAGGAGTGATGCATCCCAACAAAGAGGAAGTCAGCCAAAAATGGCAGGAGGTGTGCATGGATGAACAAGGCACTCCTGGACAAACTTAAATGCAAAAGGAAAGCCTACAGAGGGTGGGAGCAGGAACAGGTAGCCTGGGAGGAATATAGAGAAATTGTCCAAGCAGCCAGGGTTTAGCTGAGGAAACCTAAAGCTGTGGTTGAATTAAACTTGGCCAGGGACACCAAAACCAAGAAAACCTTCTGTAGGAATGTTGGTGATAAAAGGAAGATAGGAAAATTTGGGCCCTTGCTGGAAGAAATCAGGTGACCTTGTTACCTGGAATATGGAGAAAGCTGAAGTACTCTGATTTTTTTGCCTCTGTGTTAACCAGCAAGTGCTCAAGCCACACCATCCAAGTTGCAGAAAGCAAAGGCAGGAACTGGGTGAAGGAAGAACCACCCACTGTAGGAGAAGATCAGGTTTGAGACCATTTAAAGAACTTAGAGGTGCAGAAGCCCACAAGACCTGATGAGATCCATCCACGGATCCTCAGGGAACTGTCACAGGAAATGGCTAAGCCATTATACATTATACTTCAGAAGTCATGGCTGTCCAGTGAAGTTCCCACTGTAAAATGGGAAACATAACCAGAGATGTTTAACACATCTTTAGCCAACAGGAGTCGTGGGGTCAGGGGCATCTTCACCAAGGTTGCTGATGACACCAAACCACATGGTGCAGGTGCCATGCTGGAGGGAAGGGAAGTCACCCAGAGGGACCTGGAGAGGCTGAAGAAATGGGCCTGTGTGAACCTCATGAAATCCAATATGGCCAAGTGTAAGGTCCTGCACGTGGGTCTGGGCAGGCCCAAGCACAAGTACAGGTTGGGTGGAGAATGAATTGAGAACAGCCCTAAGGAGAAGGACTTGAGGGTGTTACTGGATGAGAAGCTCAACATGTCCCAGCCATGTGTCCTGGCAGCCTGATCCCCCAGCACGGGCAACAGGGAAGAGGGGGATTCTGCCCCTGTGCCTCACTCAGATGAGACCCACCTGGAACACTGCATTCAGCTCTGAGGCTCCCAACATAAGAACAAGGTGGACCTGTTGGAGTGAGACCAGAGAAGGCCATGAAGATGCTCCCAGAGCATCCTTTCCTCTGGAGACAGGCTGAGACAGCTGGGAGTGTTCAGTCTGGCAAAGAGGAGGCTCTGGGGAGACCTTCTAGCAACCTTCCAGTTCCTAAAGGGGTCTGCAAGCTAGCTAGAGAGGGACTTTTGACAAGGACAAGGGGGAACAGCTTCCCACTGACAGAGAGTAGGTTTACATTAGATATTAGGATGACATGCTTCCCTGTGAGGATGGTGAGGCCCTGAGACAGGTTGCCCAGAACAGCTGTGGCTGCCTCATCCCTGAAAGTGTTCAAGGCCAGGTTGGATGGGGCTTGGAGCAACCTGGGATAGTGGAAGGTATCCCTGCTCATGGCTGGAAGGGCTAAAAGGGTCTTTGTTTTTTCCCTGGTTGGTGAGTTTGACAATGGAAGCAGGTAGATGTGAGACAGGCTTTCAGCTGAGACCATGGTTTGTTTATGTTAGCAGAACTGGAAAYAAGGATAAACTGAGGACAGCAAGTCTCTTTACCTAGGTTATCTTTTGGATGTGTGAGCTGAGTTCTATGTTGGTGAAGGGCTTTTAAATTCTGCAGGAGCATAAATTTCTGCAGGAACTTAAAAAAAAATTAGTTGATATATAGACTCCATAATGACCCATAATCATTCCTTGTTGAAAGGGATACGAATATTCAAATGGCATAGATTTCTACAGGCCCAAATCTTTACCTCAGGGATTTCTTTTATTTATGTCAGACTTGGAAAAAAAGACCTAAGAAACAACTGAGGTCCTTTCCTGAACTGCCAATATGCGTACTTTCTGATTAATTAAAACATCAAGAAAAGAAAAGAACATCTGTTGTTAAGCTGCACTGATCTACATAGCAGAAGTCACGGCACATCTTATGACACTCTCCTTAGCACAAATTCATGCACAGGCTTATAAGGACCCTTCTTGGAGAATCTTCCACTTCTTTTGCAATTTCAAGTGTACAGATGGGCATATCTGCACGAGTGTATGTATGTTGTTCATCATGTATCGGAAGTGACCTCACATCTCTCTCTGAGACCCACTCCAGTAGTTCAAGTACACCCCAGCCTCTTATTTCTGTGACCAAATCTTTGTCCCTTATACTATCTTGCCATGCCTATGACTCTCAGGCATCAGCATTACCACACCAGATTATTCCTCTACTTTCACAATCTTACCAGCACATCCGTCAAATGCTTTTAGTAATTCTTACTTCCCTCTTAGTGGCCTGCCTAATGTATTCCTCTTAGGAATTTCTTACAAGCTTCACACCATCACAAGGGGAAGATAAAAGCTGACATTCCCATTGTACAGCTGGGATAGCTGCAGCACAGACATACCACGCAATCCATTCTGGGTCGTGCAGTGAGTCGGTGGGAAAGCCAGCAATAGAATCCATAAGTCCTGAATCCAAGTTCTTTAAGTGCTTTGACTAGTCCAGATTCCCTCCTTAACACCCTTGTCACATTATTTATAGGAGATGTATTCATATAGCCACTAAGACATCAAAATTTTCTAATTATATCTAGTCATGTCAAATGACAATTATGCCCTTAGTTCAGTTTGCCAGACAATGCTTAGCCAAAGAGGGTTTGCCAAAATATTTTTGACCGAAGAAAGAGTAGGCATCTGTAGCATCTGCAGATGAGATCATATAAAACGTCCCTGCGACAGGGAGCTCCTGGGCTTCAGGGAAAGCTTCAAGGTAAGAGTATAGGGTCTGCAGGCTGGCAGGAAGAGGATGGCAGCCTTATGTGCCACAACATTCCTGCTGCCTCCGGTGCTCGTGTCCAGGAGGGGACTCCATTATAAATCTCCTTTAAGGCACCTGCATGTTTTCACTCTTGATTTCTGTGCAGCAGCAATTTGGGAACTGCCTTTCTGTTTTACAGTACTGACCAGCTGCCAGCCCACAAGCCACACATCTGGTGTCACGAGAGGTAAGAACCTGATTTACTAATTCTTAGGGGGAAGAGACAGATCCTTTTGGGTCTGGTGTCTGTATGGCTGAGTGAATGGTCATGGTTTCACCATATATTTTCAAGCCTACCGTAGTCACAGTAGAAGGTGGTGGGGTGGCAAAGGTTGGTGAGGTTTTCAAGTGAATCATGGAATCGTGGAACAGTCTTAGTTGTAAGAGATCCCATAAGATCATCTGGTCTATTCTTTAAGGAGTTTGAAGTCTCTGACTACTCATGGCAGACCAGAAAAACTCCATAGGGACATTCTTCACTTCTGCTTAACTCACCTAACAGGGAGTGAGGTGTACTGCCTTCCCATCTTTCCTGTTGCAGCTGTATAACTGAAGGAAAAACACAGTAGGAAAACTGCAAAATTCAATATGGTGTTTCAGAATATGTGAATTAATGTGACATTTGGTCCAAAATTTGCCATAGAATCACTAAACCAGTAGGAGTAGAAAGAGCTGTAATATAAGCAACCAAAGTCTGATTGTCACCTCTGTAAAAGGCAATGCTGTCTTTTGTTCCCTGCTCTGCCTGTTCTCTGCCTCACAAGAAATGGAAGATGCAGCCCTCCTCCTCTGTTCCTCCAGAGACAAATAAAGAAAAACCATGTTATTTTCTCATTTTAGTTCAAATGTAACACAAGATTGAATGTTGTGTAAATATCAGGTACCTAACTTTATACAGAAAGAGATGCTTTAATGTTTTCCTAAGCTGTCCATTGGTTTTTTTTTTCCTCGGGGCAAGAAAAAAATAATTTCAGAGAAATTAATACAGGCTTCAAAATTCCTTATTTTTAAATACCTGATGTGAGCTTTGAATCTTTGTGTTGAATTTTGTTTTTTTTCTAAAATTCTACTAATTTTTAAAAAGCAAAATAAAGTAGGAGCTGTCTCAGTGTGGTTTGAAACAGCATTGCTCATCTTTTGACAGTCATGTTGCAATTTATGCCTGGATTCAAGCACTTAATAAAATTAGTGAAAATTATATTATTAATACAATTATACAAATGTTTTAGGTACTGAAACTGAGCCACTAAGAAGCTTGAGTTTTCAGTATGCTAGTCCAGATAGTGGAGTATGAGCATTCTGAGCTTTGTGAATTAGTATCAATTGGGAGGAAAGAGCATTATAATAATTTCAAATAAATTTTGAGAGTGCCTAAGCAGTTGAAAGGATTTCTGAGGTTCTTAAATCCACAGTACATTGCCTGAATACTTGAACACTAAGTGTCTATAGATTATTATAAACGTGATTTCAGTACAATCCAAACAATCTCCCAAAATATAATTTTCACGTTTTCCATAAGTATTGAATTGCATCAATGCAAAAATTTGCAGTTCCTTCCAAAATGCTACAAGTACTGTTACTATAGTTTCTTTTTTCCTCACATCTTTTCTTCCACTAAGAAATG
Source organism: Amblyornis subalaris (assembly GCA_018881555.1). Classification (NCBI taxonomy): domain Eukaryota; kingdom Metazoa; phylum Chordata; class Aves; order Passeriformes; family Ptilonorhynchidae; genus Amblyornis; species Amblyornis subalaris. Next base: position 57,675 of record JACAXG010000267.1, read on the forward strand.
CTTACTTTTTGGCAAATTTGAGCAACATATCTGCTCTTCCACAGTGTTCTCTGCTCTGACAAGCTCCTCCATAAAGTGCAGCCATGTCTTCGGATTCTGAGATGGCCATCTTTGGGGAGGCGGCCCCTTTCCTCCGAAAGTCAGAAAAGGAGAGAATTGCAGCCCAGAACAAACCTTTTGATGCCAAGTCATCTGTCTTTGTGGTACATGCAAAGGAGTCCTTTGTGAAAGGGACAATCACAAGCAGGGAATCAGGGAAAGTCACTGTCAAGACTGAAGGGGGAGAGGTGAGTGAAAAACAAGGCYGAAGGACAACATTTGCTTCCCTCTCTGGGTTCTTAGCTGACATATGTGGATCTTTTGTTTCCTTGGCAGACCCTGACCGTGAAGGAAGATCAAATCTTCTCCATGAACCCTCCCAAGTACGATAAAATCGAGGACATGGCCATGATGACCCACCTCCACGAACCCGCTGTGCTGTACAACCTCAAAGAGCGTTACGCAGCCTGGATGATCTACGTAAGTGGCAGCAGCAGCTTCCTTTGGGCAGCTGGAGGAACTGCTGTGCCAGGCTCAGGGGAAGCCAACGTGCTGTCTGCCTTCCTCACAGACCTACTCGGGTCTCTTCTGCGTCACTGTCAACCCCTACAAGTGGCTGCCCGTGTACAACCCGGAGGTGGTGTTGGCCTACCGAGGCAAGAAGCGCCAGGAGGCTCCTCCACACATCTTCTCCATCTCTGACAACGCCTATCAGTTCATGCTGACTGGTGAGTGGCTCTGTCTCTCTCAGAGGCATTGGACCATTAAATGCTCTGAAGGGATACTTTATCTCAGCAAGGTGAAGAGACTTTTTCAAAGCTTTTTTGGTTCTGACACGCACATCTGTTTTGGCTTATGCTATCTTCATAGCATTGTTTCTACTGTTTTAAATGAAAGACATCTCTGCACTCAGTGATGTGCTTTGGAGCTTTGTGTCAGTTAAGCTGACATCAGGCAAAACATTAAACTTACCTGACTGTTTCATTCTTTCTCTGTTGTTCATTGGGTTTTAAGTATTGTATTTCTGCCTCGTTCACAGATCGGGAGAACCAGTCCATCCTGATCACGTACGTACACCCCCTGCTCGGGTCCCTGTGGGGCTGCCCAGTGCCAGGGGACCTCCTGCCTGACCACGCGCTCTCTGCTTCTCTCTCTGCTTTGACAGCGGAGAATCCGGTGCCGGGAAGACTGTGAACACCAAGCGTGTCATCCAGTACTTTGCAACAATTGCAGCCAGTGGGGACAAGAAGAAGGAGGAGCAGACATCAGGCAAAATGCAGGTAAATTAGTAGACACATGCTGAACATTAATGCTTTCTTCTGTTCCTGTCAGGATTTTTGGAAAGGGTAACTAGCAATAATTATCATCCTGCAGGGAACGCTTGAGGATCAAATCATCAGCGCCAACCCACTGCTGGAAGCCTTTGGAAATGCCAAGACCGTGAGGAACGACAACTCCTCTCGCTTTGTGAGTTGTTTAACAAAATAATTCCTGAAACATAGTAAATAGGAGTTTATGTCAGTCATTCTTCTCTGTTGTTCAGGCATCATATTTTCAAGAGTAAAACTGAATTTTCTTGCCACAACTTTGCCACTTATCCTAAAGATAATTCTCCAGATTTCAAAACACAAAAAATTAATTCTGCTTTACATTAAAATGGAAATTAAAATAACAGATCACATGAACTTTCTCCTATAATATATTGCAGTGTTGAAAATTTGCTCGGTTTATTTTTAGTTATATTTCTATTCATTTTCAAGGAGGMAGAGTGCCAGGAAGAAAGGGAAAGATGGGAAAGAAAGAGACAATGAGATAGGCAGAGAAAAAATTTAATGAAATAAGGAGACAGAGAGAAAGAGGGAAAAAAAGAGGGAAAGAGGGAAAGAAAGAAAGAAAGAGAAAGAAAGAAAGAAGAAAGAAAGAAAGAAAGAAAGAAAGAAAGAAAGAAAGAAAGAAAGAAAGAAAAGAAGGGTGGGAAGCGATATTATCTAACTGGATAATGTATTTGCTTTATTTCAAATTTAATTAATCAGAAGTGAAATTGTTTATTAAATTGCAATACAGATTTAAGCAGCTAAAGTACTTAAATTGCTATTTCCGTATCATTAAGGTAATTGTTGTCTTTGTTAGTTAGAATAGTTTGTCTAATGAATTCCACACATTCCTGCACGTTTGAACATTCAGCATACATAAAATACAGTCGTGCCACTGTTGATTATTTTCATGGTCAAAAATGAAAAAGACAACTTTATGTCAATGGTGGAAATATAGCTGATTTTAAGAAAATGTCTCTAAGTAGAAATCTTGTGCCCAGTGGAATAAATGACAAAATTCTTCATTTCAGATGTACTTCTTCTGTTGTAAATCTTAAGACACTTTTATTCCTTTAAAGGGCAAATTCATCAGAATTCATTTTGGTGCCACAGGAAAACTAGCTTCTGCAGATATTGAAACATGTAAGACACTTTCCTGAGCTGTTCAGAATCCATCCGTTCACCCATTTATCCATACAACATATTTTCACCTCACCATCTCTCCTGCCTTCCCTGTTTTTCTTCCCATCTCCTCTTTACTTTTAACTTTTATTTCTTAATGTTTCTTTTTGTTTCTAATTAAATTCTTTCCTCCAGATCTGCTGGAGAAGTCCAGAGTCACCTTCCAGCTCAAGGCAGAAAGAAGCTACCACATCTTTTATCAGATCATGTCCAACAAGAAGCCAGAGCTAATCGGTAGGAACAAATGCTACCTTGGAGGAAGACTGTTGAATATCAGCTCACGCTATTACYTGCTTGACTAAACTAAGCCTGCATGTCCCCTCTTCTTACTTTCAGATATGCTCCTCATCACCACCAACCCATATGACTACCAGTTTGTGAGTCAAGGCGAGATCACTGTTGCCAGCATTAACGACCAGGAGGAGCTGATGGCTACAGATGTAAGTAGCAATTAAGAATGTTGTACCTATTGTCATCTCCCAGACAAAGCTTTTGTTTTACCGTTCTTATTGCAGAGTGCCATTGACATCCTGGGTTTCACTCCTGATGAGAAAACAGCCATCTACAAGCTGACGGGGGCTGTCATGCACTACGGGAACCTGAAGTTCAAGCAGAAGCAGCGTGAGGAGCAGGCAGAGCCTGATGGCACCGAAGGTACCTGCAAAATCTTTGGCTGACCTGTGAGAAAGAGAAGTGGCCATAGTAATTCAGTATTTGCAAGATGGAGAAAGAAAACAGTAGAAATATGTTTAGTTGAGATAGTATATAGGTATGAAACTGCCATCCAAAATACACTCTTTTTTCAATTATTTCCTAATCATTATTTGCACTATTAATTGTGTATATGTCCAGAAATTTCTCCTGAGCTTCCACTCTGAATTAGCAGAGCCTTCTCAATGTGCTTAGACCCACTGATAAAGAAAAAATTTATTAAAAAAACAGATTGTTTCTGGTTGATATTTAAAGAAAATGGAAGCATTACATTCAGTATTATAACTTCTACTTCATAAATCACTTTTTAGGGCAAAATTGCTAATGAATTCCAGGATTAATTGTTAATAAATACATTGTCTCTATATGTTTCTGTGAAGATTTTTAAAGACACAAATATCTTTTAGATGTACTGCTCTGTAAAACATTCAATACAAAGATTATTTTGTTTGAATAATTATGTCATGGTTCCTCTGAGATCCAGTAGGCAAAATTTGATCACAAGGACATTCAGCTGTTTTGGAAAGGGTTCATCACTCAAAGTGTTGCATGTCTTTCTAGTTTTAATTTTTCTATCCCTTTGTCCTTGTACTCAGTTGCTGACAAGGCTGCCTACTTGATGGGTCTGAACTCAGCAGACCTGCTCAAGGCCCTCTGCTACCCCCGTGTCAAGGTGGGGAATGAATATGTGACCAAGGGCCAAACTGTGCAGCAGGTAACACACAGTTGGTGACTGGGAACCTCTGACTTGAATCACTTACTGTTTGCTCTGGATGTTGTATTTCTTCTGCTCCATCCTTCTTGGTATTAGGTGAACAATTCAGTGGGTGCCCTGGCCAAGGCTGTCTATGAGAAGATGTTCCTGTGGATGGTTGTTCGCATCAACCAACAGCTGGATACGAAGCAGCCCAGGCAGTACTTCATTGGTGTCCTGGACATTGCTGGCTTTGAGATCTTTGATGTAAGGATTCCAGGTTTGAGGACTGCTCTTGCAGGGAAGGATTGTTATATCACAGGACTTGCAAGTAATATTCCTCTGAAGGTTTAAGACACTAGACATTAGTGATTTTATGCAGAAAAAAAAGATGTGTCATTTTCTTTTATAGGAGAGAGCAAAATCCTCAAAAACTCCATCAGTACAAGCACAGTCATGTCATTTATGTAGAAGCAGCAAACAGAATTTTAGATGTTGTAATATTACAACAGTTTGAGCATAATTTTAAGGACTAAATAACACAAAATAATTACAATAAATGTATAAAAATGCTTCTGGAGCAGAACTAGGAAACCCATTGACAAATATATAATAGGTTAAAGATGTTCAAATTGTTTAAAGACCCAATAATTATGTGTTTAATTAGAGATACTAAGTGTTTTAAATTTGAAGCCAAGAGCATGCACTCATCTTTTTAGCCTAATAAAAAAAAGCCAAAGTATTTCATTGATTTTAGAAGAGTCACTAAGAAAATCTGCTCTGAAAAAAACCCCCAATTTTCATTACATAGGTATTTTTCCTGGAGCTGCAGATAGGTTCTGTTATAGTGTGGTCCTGATAATACAGTTCTGTTTTAACTGGGGAGATTTATAAACGGTGGAGGAGAATGATGAAGAACACGAGCATGTTGATGAGGGTTGGCTCTTGTGCTTTTTTCCCACTGACCAGTTCAACAGCCTGGAGCAGCTGTGCATCAACTTCACCAATGAGAAACTGCAACAGTTCTTCAACCACCACATGTTCGTGCTGGAGCAGGAGGAGTACAAGAAGGAGGGAATTGAATGGACGTTCATTGATTTTGGGATGGACTTGGCTGCCTGCATTGAGCTCATTGAGAAGGTATGTTTTTAACTCAAGATGTCTTGCATTTTCAGAACCCCATTGTTTTAAATTTCCCATGGTTAGCTTTTTGTATTCAGTTTTAGTTGTAGAAATATGTCTTGATCCATACTATAGCTAATTACGCATTGTAGAAGTCCACAGAAAACTATAGGAGTAATTCTCACACATTCTGCTCATAGGAGGTATCTCCATTCATGTGGTTAAAGGATATTATCTTCAAAAACACAGAGCAGCTCCTAAAGTAAAATGAAAACATTATCTTATGATTTTGGAATAAAGATATCCGGAAAATATATTTTTTTATATGCTTAATAGCAAAGTAAGCACAGTGCCTGAACTCTGAGAGGAAGAAAATGAGATTTTTTTGTAGTTCCATGTAATTTAGAGTACTGATTGAAAATTCAAAAACAGAAGTAAATATACAATGGACGCATTGGTGAAAAATATTTTTTAAATACATTCTTTCTCCTCCTGAACTTTAACATGGTTTTTGGCATAAAAACCACTCTTGAATCACTGTGCCAAACTGTAAGTCAAGCAGGTGAATCTTTTAAACTCACTTTCTAGAAATACATTTTCTACGTGGCAAAGTTTGTTTCTCAGCTTCCTGTCTTTTACTTCATTCCCTTTGAGACCAAGCCATAATCATATGATTCTACAGGCATTCTCTCTTGTTTATTGAACTATCTTCCAGCCCATGGGCATCTTCTCCATCCTGGAAGAGGAGTGCATGTTCCCCAAGGCAACTGACACCTCTTTCAAGAACAAGCTCTATGACCAGCACCTGGGCAAGTCCAGCAACTTCCAGAAGCCCAAACCTGCCAAAGGCAAGGCTGAGGCCCACTTCTCCCTGGTCCACTATGCTGGAACAGTGGATTACAACATCTCTGGCTGGCTGGAGAAGAACAAGGACCCTCTGAATGAAACTGTCATTGGGCTGTACCAGAAATCATCTGTGAAGACCTTGGCTTTACTTTTTGCTTCTTATGGTGGAGCAGAAGCAGGTTATTTTTCTAACTTTTCAACATTTGTGATACGTAAAGATGCAGTAAAAAAAGATTATATTGAAAAAGTATTTTTTTTTTTTTTTTTCCCAGATGCCAGTGGTGGTGGCTCTGGTGGTGGCAAGAAGGGAGGCAAGAAGAAGGGTTCTTCTTTCCAGACTGTCTCAGCTCTTTTCCGGGTAAAGTATGGATTCATTGTCTGTGAAGGGACATGAACATAGTGTCAAAACTGAGCTAAATACACTTGGGTTCTTCTTTCGACATTGGTTTTATAATGAAGCAATAATAAGTATGAAGTGCCTTTTGTAGTGATTTTCTTTTCAAATTTAGGATTCAGGCTTCATTTGGCCTCTAAATTTCTTATAAAAGTTCACTCACATTTTTTTGTGAAAAAAGTTTTTCAGAATCTGTCATGTAATATAAATATCCCAAAATGGCTTGTATTAAAATACTAATAGTGTTTTACTTCCTCCAAAATAAGGTAAAGAATTTTAAAAATTTTTAATGAGAATACTTTTCAAGAAAAAGTATATAGAAGGTTTGATTAAATCTGAACTTTGATTTTGAAAGTTTCTTTCTCCCAAAAATCATTATATTAGTTCCTTGGCATCTAGGTACAAATTATGCAGAAGCAAATTTCTCTAAACTAAGCCGCTATGCATGATCCCACAGGAGAACTTAAACAAGCTGATGACCAATCTGCGGAGCACTCACCCCCATTTTGTGCGCTGTATCATCCCCAATGAGACTAAAACACCTGGTAAGATGCTCAAGCAGAAAGATACTTGCTCTGATATAGCCATTGCCCTCTGCGCTGGAATCTGTGCCATTCATTTGTGCTCTGCACTGCCAGGTGCCATGGAGCATGAACTGGTGCTGCATCAGCTGCGCTGCAACGGCGTGCTGGAAGGGATCAGGATTTGCAGGAAAGGGTTCCCCAGCAGAGTCCTCTATGCTGATTTCAAACAGAGGTAACAGCACTGCCCTTCTCAGCAYCATCAAAAACGATGTTGGTTYATTCATAGGTCCATTCAGRCTGTGCTCTATTGTCWAAAATAGCTGGTGGGATCTTCCTCTAATTCCACAGATACAAGGTGCTTAATGCCAGTGCCATCCCCGAGGGACAGTTCATCGATAGCAAGAAGGCTTCTGAGAAGCTCCTTGGGTCAATCGATGTGGACCACACCCAGTACAAATTTGGACACACCAAGGTACAACCCCCCCCATTCACCGTCTGCCTCTGCTTTGCTCTACCTGACAGTGATGTGCTGCAACACTCCCTCTCTCAAGGTGTTCTTCAAAGCTGGGCTGCTGGGCCTCCTGGAGGAGATGAGGGATGAGAAGCTGGCACAGCTCATCACCCGCACCCAGGCCAGGTGCAGGGGTTACCTGATGAGGGTGGAGTACCAGAGAATGGTGGAGCGGAGGTACACATTCCTCTCCTTTGGTTAAAGTGACTCTGCTTGGGGGAAAGTGTTGACACTCATCAGACTGAGAATATTCATTGTGCATTTTAATTATGCCTCAGAGAATCCATCTTCTGCATCCAGTACAACATTCGTGCATTCATGAATGTCAAGCACTGGCCCTGGATGAAGCTGTTCTTCAAGATCAAGCCCTTGCTGAAGAGTGCAGAGTCTGAGAAGGAGATGGCCAACATGAAGGAAGAATTTGAGAAAACGAAGGAAGAGCTTGCGAAGTCTGAGGCAAAGCGGAAGGAGCTGGAGGAGAAAATGGTGAAACTGGTGCAGGAGAAAAACGACCTGCAGCTCCAAGTGCAGGCTGTGAGTAACATTTTTCTATACTTTATAGTGGAAATGAGTAAATAAGATCTAATTCTTCTTTCCTATCACAGGACTCTCAAATTACATACTAAGGTTTCTAAAATATTTTAAGTTGAATACTCTGCAATTAAAGGTAAAATTAAGGCTGTATTCTTTCTCCACTCAGTCTCACTATTGCAAGCTGAAGTTTAAACTAAAGAATGAATTTTTAGTCTTCATACCTACATGTGTCCGTATGAGTTCATGACATAAAGCCTTTTTATAGTCATTGTAGTGAATTTAGTGGAGTAGGGGCAGTGATTTAATTGACCTACTACTCTGCCTTAACTCAGTTGTCAAAATGAAGATTTGATTACCGTTTCTTATAGCAGATCTCACCTCAGCTCCTGTACCTACTGCTCCCAGAAGACACAGATGCCCATTACAACTTACAACACAAACACTATCTCCATATGTTTGTCTCCAATGCCATTTGGCCTTCCAGAACCATAAACAACATTTTGACAATACCCTTGAGTTGAAGTGTCTATTTCAGGGAAAGAAAAATCTTATTCTAGTGTCTACTGACTGCGTTGGCTGAGTATAAGGCTACTAAAGACAGTTTCAAATATTTCCTCAGTGGTAAAGTTATTTACATTTCTCAATACTTCCACGTAAATTTGAATATAGTACATTATAATATACAATCGCTTTCTAAAGGAGAAAAGGAAAACATCAATTAGATCTAAGTAACCTTCTGATATACCCGAAATAAATAAGGTGAAATGAAATGTAGTTAGACAGAGCTGTATTAATGATGCAAAAGGTCAAACAAGAAGAAAACTAACTAAAAACGTGTTCTGGATCATAATTTGTAATGTAATTGCACAGAATCTTTTTTCCCAAAAAGTAATTCTGAAAGTCTTACCAACACACATCTGTTCCTTCAGCATTAAATAATGGTTCCTTTATTATCCCACCAGGAAGCTGATGCTTTGGCTGATGCTGAGGAAAGGTGTGACCAGCTCATCAAAACCAAAATCCAGCTGGAAGCCAAAGTTAAAGAAGTGACT
>JACAXG010000267.1:81794-102634 GCA_018881555.1 Amblyornis subalaris
CTGACAGACTAGCAAATACCACAACAACTTTGGGGACCATATTTCGATGCCAAAAATCCCGGTTCCCTTTGGACAATATTACAATCACCCTCCAAACTGAACAAGATGGTCTGACTGTGGAAGAATCATGATGCACTTGAAGCACGTGAAACTGTTGGGACCCATCTCTCACCTGTAAGAAATTATGGCCTGAGGATTTGTTCCTAAATGCTCACCTTGGGCCATAGCACAAACTGCACGTGTGGGAAAGGGAGAGAAATCACACACATTGCACTGTGCTGACCTGGCCTTGCCACCGGCCATCTTGGAAAGCATGGCTGAAGACTTTTTGGAATCAGAGCGGAATATTAAAGGGAGGAGTAAGGAAAGCCAGTTTCTCCTCACTTTTGATTTGCTGCCTTAGCTGGAGGGCAGGAGTCATTTTGCATCACACACTATTTCTGGAGTCAGACTGCTTGTAGTCTGAAATGTGCTGATGCACAGGTAACTGATCTTGGGAAAAACATGGGCCCATAAYAGGCATAAAGGAACATCTCTAAGAGAAGGTTTAAAATAGATGCAGCTGATGAGCTCCACTAGAGCTGCTGCCTCATGTGGACTATGGAGTTCTCTGACCTTTAAGAATTTGGGCATGGAAGACCATGTCTCCTGGGCACAAAAGCATCAGCACTTTAAGAGGCACTATGCTTCTAAACTGAAGACACAGGTTTCTCACAGAGGCTTCTTGCCAACAATGCCAGATTCAGATTTCCAGTTCTCCAAGTGCTCACTCTGTCTTCAGCCCACAGCAACATTGCCTTGACCAGAAAGGGCTTTCTTCCCCAATGACAGAAAAGATGGGGGCCACAGAGTGAGAGAAAGGAAGAGAGAAGCAAAGGAGGTAGAGGCAGATGGAGTAGGAGAGGGAGAGGGAGAGGACTAGTAGGGTGAGTAGATACTGAGAGAAAGAAATGGAGAAAGACAGTGAAACAGAAAAAGACAGAGAAAAGGGAGGAAGGCAGGAAGACACTGAGAAAGAATAGAAAGAAAGCAAAATTCAGAAAGAAAGATTAAGGAAGGAATGAGAAAGGTTAAGGAAGGGGAAGGGAAAGACAAACTATAGATTGAAGGAAGAAAGAAAGGAAGGAGAGAAGAAAGAAAGAAAAAGTGAAAGGAAACAAACACTCAAATTAATATCACTTCTCTGTTGGTACCTGACTGTCTTGGGGATCGTTATACCATATTCACGATGTGCCCAAAATTAATGTTTCTCTTTCTTCCCCCTTCCCCCTCCCGGCTCGGGGGTATTGCGATGTTTGGGAGCCCAGCTGGGCTCCTGGTGCGGGCGGGCCAGCGACTAGCTCTCTCTCTTCCGGTTGGGATCAGGGCGAGCAGCCACGCATGCTGAGGTGTGTGTGTGTCCTGCCAGGTACTGCTCATTGTGACTTATCAGTCTCTTAGCTGGGGGTGGGTCGGTCTGTGCCCAGCTGGGAACAGAGAACAGTCGGCGTTTTTGCCAGGAGCAGTCGGCTGCTCTGCTGCGCTGTAGCTCGGCTCGCCGGCTTCAGTCCACCAGCTCCATTTGTTTTTCTTTCTGCTGCTGCRGCTGCTCCTGTGCTGAGAGCCGAGACCAGGGCTGCCTCCTGCAGGGCTCCTGCTCTCCGCGTGCTGCCATGTCTACCCCTGTGTGTTGGGCTCTGAGACTCCGAACTGCTGCGGTTTCTGCACAAGAGAAGCTGCCTCCCCTCCTTCCCCGTGCCCGAGCCGCCATTGCCCTGTGGGGAGGTCGCCACGCTCGCACCACAGCGCCCCCTGCAGCCGCGGGGGAACCATGGCCCCTGCCCCGCTCCACGGGGCCCGCCCGCTGTGGCCGTGGGCTCTGAGGGTTCAGTACTTAACAGTTGTTTACTTTGTTTCCCTTGCCTTGCAGGTGGGCATTCTGTTTGTTAAGAAACCGGTTTTTTTCACTTTCATCTATTAGTATTCATTYGCTCTTGGTGGAAAGGGATTTTTGGAACCCTTTTAGAGAGAAGGACTCAGTCCAGAGAGTCCTCTCTTCAATTTTTCTCAAAACTGAGACACTGACCCTGGACTTAAGTCAAATGCTTTTGATCATTTGAGAGAGTATTTGCAAGTTTCATCAAACCTCTCCATGTACCTGGGTCATGGTGTGAGTAGCTGCTGTTCCCAGGTGCAGAGTAGTGGCTGCATTGGCCGGAGGTGTGATAAGAATAAAAGGGTGAAGGAAACTCACTTGGTAATGACTGCAGGATTTGTACCTACTCTCCGGAAGGGAAATCATCACTGCTCTTGTGAACCCACTGTCCACCCACCCATATCATGCCCAATGGCCTACAAGGGGTGTCTTGCTGGGTGCCCTTCAGAAACAGATCTTTTCTCTGAATCTCTGTTTTGTCCTGGCACTGCAGGAGGGACAGGCAGGTTGTGTCTGATGCCTTCTCACATCTCAAGCCCTTGTGAGCAATGATGTTAAAAGAAATGGCTGAAAACACTGAAAGGATGCACACCTTGGGAAAGCAGAAATGCTTGTGGGGAGTGGAAGGGCAGGTCAAGTGTGGGACAAGGAGAGCAAAGAGTATAAGAGCATATCAAGCTCTTCATGAGATGCTATTTCACAAAGTAAATCTTTTACAGGTAATTCTTTGAGATATACTTTGTGGTTGGGACCTTCATGCAAACAACTATGAAGTACAGAGTAATGAGGTCACAGTCCTTCTTACAGCTCCAACCTGTTTACAGCACTTGCGTAAGTGTCCTGCAGAGCAATGACACTGTATCCCAACATATAAATCAAAAACTCTATGTGAGCTAACAAATAATTGAAATTCTTATTTTAATGAAGGAAAATCTGATCCTGGGCTGCATCCACAAGACCATTACTAGCAGAGCTAAAGAAGTGATCATCCCACTCTATTCAGCACTTGTCAAGCTGCAAGTGCAGTACTATGTCCAGTTGTGATCTCCAGATTTCAAGAGAGACATGGACAGAGGAGAAAGTCCAAAGAAAAACCACACAGATTTTCTAAACGCTGAAGAACCTGTCCTTTGAGGAAAGGCTGAAGGAGTTAGGTCTTTTCTCCCTGGAAAAGAGATAGCTCAGGATGTAACCTCATCACAATTTTCCAGTTCTTAAAGGGTGCTTTAAAGAASGCAGCAGTTCTTTCCTTGCAAGGACCCTCATGGAGAGGACAAAGGGGAATGGGTGCAAGTTGAACAGGACAAGGTTTAATCTTGATTTAAAAAAGAAATTCTTAGACTGAGAACAGTCATTCACTGGAACAACCTCCCCAGGGAAATGGGTGGGCTAAGGCCAGTCCCCATCACTGGAGGTTTCCAAAAGGTGACTGGACAGCCTGCTAGGTAATCTCGCTTAGATGATCTTTCCCATGAAAGTGTGGGCCAGATGATGTGTTGAGATCTGTTCCAACCTGGGTTGTTCTACAATTCTATGATTTTTTTATATTTTTCATAAAGAAGGTTGTTGCAAAAATGATACAATGTCTGTCTAATTTCCATCTATAGCCTCAGAAGAATCAGGCTTGAAAATGAAGCTTATATACTTCCATACAAAGATGTTTGAGTTTCTATTATATGTGAGTCATACCTCATTATCTTTTTTTTTTCTTCTCTCACTACAAGCTGGTCATTTTTTCTTTCTAATGCTGAATTTTGAACACTGATTTCTGTCATTTCTGCTTCGCTTGCCAACATCTCAGACATTTCAAGACACTAATTTTCTTCCCACTGACTTTTCAGTCTTTCCACCCTACTCAACCTCTATGTAACTGAAGCTCTAGTGTGTGGTGGAAAAACTACCCTCTATATCACCCTCAGATTATTTAGAACACTGCTCAGATGTCATCTTCTCATGTTTGCTGTACTGGTAGGAGGAGAATGATTAGCTAACTCCGATGCACTTTCAAGAACTGTTTATCCTGACATTCCAGGTCACAGTTTTTACCTTCCTCTGGCTCAGTGAAATGACACCTTCTCTTTAACTGCAGATAATCTGTCACTGTAGCATTTCAGGAAGCCACTTGGAATCTACACTGAAAAAGGATGGCATCACCTTTACAAAAACGTAACTAACAACATTCCATACCAGGTAAAGTAACTACTTTGACTTCCATGAATTGAAGCAAGATCGCAAGCATAACGACCACTAAGAACAGAGGGACAGGACATGAAGAGAGAAAAGCCACCAGTTCACACAAAAAAATCAAACCAAAAAACCCAACACTCCCCCTAAAAAAACCGCCGACCCAAACAACTGCCGCCCAAATTTCACCAACAGCACTATTCTGGGGCTTATGCTCTAGTTCCATGGATTTTAGCTCACATCTCTCATAGCCCGTGCAGTGGACATCCTGAACTGCTTTTCATCCCAAAGGATGCATTCAAGTCTTTCACTACTTATGAAAATTAGCAGCTTTCTTCCAGGTCAGTTCATGTTTCTGACTATTGTTTTTGTTCCCTGTACCAGCATGAATTGTTCTAGTAGGGATGCCTATTAGATCTCCAAACCACGTTTCTTTTCTGGGCAACACATCGTGCCAACCACAGTATGGCACACAAACAACCTGCAAGAAATATGCTTTACTTTAGTCTGATCTGATTCTTACTGATTTTTATATACGAAGTATGTCCTTACCATTGCCATGGTCCAGTACTCAGCTACTTCTTAGCAGAAGAGCAGGGATGAGAAGCTTTGCTCTAGCAGATCGGAGCATCAGCATTTCTTTTCAGCATGTGCTAACATTCCTGGGAGCTCTCGTTTTACACAGAGGGCAGCAGAAATGCAGCTGCAGCAGAGTCTGAATATTCCCTGTCAGACAGTTAATCAGGGGCCACAGGGTGCACTGATGCCTCCAGCATGSCCTGTTCATACTGACAGCATGGCTGACAACAGCACTGGCAAGCTGCAAATCCTGGGGGAAGGTTTTTGAATAAAATATCTGATTTATCAAATAATTCAAAGTAGTATAAAACTGAAATGGAAATATTGGTATGTTTGTCTGTGTTATCTGTGAGCTTTTTGACGTAGCTTGTTACAGAGCAGATATATCTCTGCTTGTCTGAGTGCTTCAATGTTTGGTACAAACATTTCTGAAAGCTTAAACATTAACCTTGGAAATGAAAAGACTGTTATTGAAGAGTGATCCAATTAACTGCATCATTGGGACTAATCTGTTCCAGTGTGAGAAAGGGTTCTAAAATGTGAACCAAGCAGTCTTTCTCAAGCATCGATATATGTCTATATATGTCTGTATAGATGCCTATATATTACCAGAACAATTTGCCAAGGGAGGCTGTGGATGCCCCATCCCTGGAAGTGTTGCAGGCCAGGTCAGAGAAGGCCTTGAGCAACCTGTTCTAGTAGGGTGTGTCCCTGCCCATGGCTGGTTGGGCTTGGGCCTAGATGATCTTTAAGGTGCTTTCTGACCTATAACATTCTATGATTTTGTGATTCTACGATTTATACATCTATTATAAGCATTTTGTGAGCAGAAGGCCTGTGTGAGTGAAATACTAACACCTGAAGTATGAAGAGAGTACTAAAGGAAAACAAGCAGAAGATCTAAGCAATTTGTGCTGCTTTCTACTTCAGAAGGGAGGAAATTTCCAGAAAGAACATAAGAGAAAAAAATTGAGAAAAATGTGAGTAACTCTGCTAATTTGAGCTCTCCACAGGATAATTCAGGCTGTAGGAGAAAATACTGAACAGTCACACATCTGTTGCATCAAATTTTATATACCCAGGAATATGAAATTTAAATTTAATTTATATTATAAAATAATTAAATTTAATTATATTTCTAGAAGTGACCTGTTGTTTAAATCCTGCTTAGTACCAACAAAATAAAATGTTGTACCTGTGTTACTAAACTTTAAAAACTTTTCTGACTGGGGAGAAGTGGAGAATCCATTATTACGATGCCTGCATAAGAGAAATTGTTAGAAACCAGAATAAGAACAGAATTTGAAAATGAAAGCTGTGTCTCACAATGCATTTGACTCCAAAAGAATCAACAGGGACATGGATAAGAATGGCCTAATCAATACAGTATGATGAGATTTTGGAAAGAATACAGATGCTCCTTCATAACATGGGTAAAAGCCGCCAGTTGACTGGAAAGAAATATTTACCTTGTACATTAAAATTCAGGACATGAAGCATGGAAATAAATGCTTAGCTGAGGTGGGAAGCCATGAGCAGAGTCCCACAGAAATGTGGGTGACCTGTGTAATTTGACATTTATAATGCCTGGGAAAAAAGGACTTCAAAAAAATTACAAAATCATGGCAAGATATGCATGTGACACTAAAATAGCAGGGAATGTCATGACACAGAATAATAGGATGATTTTCTAACAGGTCAGCTGAAATTTAAGTTAGTAGTATTTAAGATTTATAAGGTAATAATTTCTTTACATTCCAAAACTTTTGTTTATTTATGAAAAAGATCTCAGTGTATTCATAAAGGTTCTCTGAACTGTCAGCCCAAAAGCAGATGGACAACACAGGCAGAAAAAATAGGAATTTTTATGGAAGGTACTTATGAAATATCATTATGCCATGGTATAACACCTTTGTGTGCCCAAAGCTTGAATATTGAACTTTACTTTTGTAATCAGATCATTAAAACGTGCAGAGAAAGGTCTCGTATAATATCAGAGAACTGCTTTCATACAAGGACATCTTCAGATGGAAGAGGAGACGACTGAGGCAGCGTGTGATAGACATCTATAAAATCAACAGCTGTGTGGAGAAGGAAAATAATAATAGGTTGTGTCATATGTAGATACAAAGCAACCAACAGCCAATAAACTTACTTTTAATGTTATTAACACCATCATGCCTTTCTGCATTTCTTTGTCAGCTGCTACATCAGGGAACAGCTCATAAACTTTCCTGTGCCATGTGGCACACATAAAACTGCCCCCCGCGTGACTGTTCACCATGCTAAACTGCAGCGCTCTGGAAGACACAATGGGGAAGACACATCCTGCCAGCCTGTGCCCCAGCCATGCACCCAGGAATCTCTCCTTCCAAGAATGTCTGCAGCCTCTGCAATTGCCAGGTGCCACCATGTGTGGTGGTGGTAGCACAGATCCCCTTCTTCCTTGAGTCTCATGGAGCTACCAAAACTGGCATTGCCCTTTCTGCAAGACATGACAGGACAAGGGTGCACATATTTTTGTTCTCTAGCCACAAGGTCCTAATGAGTTCTTATCACCACTAGTGGCTTGTGGCACTTACATCATCAGGGGAGGTACTGCAGAAGGAGATGTAAATAGTGGGATATGACCCTCCAGATRTTCTGTTTGACACTTGTCCTGTTTGACCTACTGCTTCTACCAATGGTCTTGGCTCCAAGGATGGGAGACAATCGATAATGCAGAGTATGCAAACAGATGGCTCAGGCAAGAACTAACCTTAGTCTACAGAGAAGAGTGCGCTGGAGGTATGTTACTAAGAAGTGCTTACCCTGCCCAGGGTATCCCTAAACATTCTTCTTCCTTCAGAACACATCCACACTAAACTCCTTAATCCCTTCACCACACAAAAGGCAAAAAAGCTGAAGTTTCCCTACATCCCCTATTCTGTCTGAACCCCATTCTGGTTCAAATGATCTAAATGATCCAGAATGGCAAGGAATTCTCAGTGAGACTAGAAAAGATTCTCCCACCAGTCATGCCAGCCTTCAATGCCTCTGTGCATCCTGAGATTCCATGAGTGCTGCCCATTCAAATCTCCCTTTGCTGGAGTGTCTGTGATACAATGCTCATGTTGGGACCCATCATAGCCATTACGGGGACCAGGCCAGAGTTCAACATCCATTGGGACCAGATGACAAGTTGGAGAGAACCTCTGTTCTACTGGGGCCATACCTTGAGGTGACACCTGCTCAGTTCCCTTTCAGGGGAGATTTCTAGACTTGCCTTCATACACCATGCATGCATAGTGTACAGGCTGGAGTAAGGACTGGGAATGACAAAGTCTGGGGAAGGAATGACTGTCTAGAGGATTGTGACCTTCAGCAAGAGCTTAGTCTGCTACAGAGTCCACACTACAAGGAAAAGTGGATAAAAGGCAGTTTGTCAAAGTCAGGCCAAGACAGACTAACCTGTCATCTTCTTCAGATAAGACTGTCYGGGGAAAGGAGCTGTGGCATTCCTGATCTAGCTGGACCAGAACAGCCAGGGTCTGGAACAAATCCAGCAGGGAAACTGCTGTTAAGGTGGAAAACAGTCAAGCACTGAGCACTGGAAGGTGGGGRAAGGAATRCTTCAGGTCAAGCAGCCAGCCTGCCAGCTGATGCCCTTCAGCTAGCAGGGCTTCAGGGGCCTTTGCTGCTCAAAATATTCTGGCAGTGTCTGAAAGCATATTTGGCAAGTTCCTCTGGCTGACCTGGCTGGGAAGGCACTAACCTCCCTATTTCTTCTCTGTAYTAGCCACACGTGTTATTTGCTCAGTGCTGACAGGGAGGAAGCTTAATGGAAAGCAAATAGATCAAAACAAAAGGGAGAGAAACCAACCAGAATGGCAGGTTTGTGATCAAAGTGTCCAGTCCAGTATGTCCTCAGAGAACTATCAGTAAAAAGTCTTTGGCACAGTGGAGCCAAATTTGTTTATCTGGGACATTTCCCAGGTCCACATGAAGAGAACAGGCAGTCAAAGGGCAAACCACAGTAAAGTGTACTTTCCTGAGCGTAATGAAGAAGTGTTTGCACAGAGAGCTCACCCTCAGGTGGCAGCGCAAGTAGCAGGAGAGATGGGAGGGCATTGGGTTCAAGGCAATAGAAGGTGTAGAAGGTGTGTGCAGGCACGGCTGCCACAYAACCTCAGACACCATCGAGGCTGAGCCRCTGCCAGGACAATGCTCTGGGCTGGCCTTTGGCTCAAGCCAGAGCAACTGCCACATCCTGACATGTCTGTCACAACAAGCCAACAGGCAGCAGCAAGGCAGGGAGATCTCCCTTGCAAAGAGGCCGTGCAGAGCCTGGAGCCCAGGTGCTGCTGCTCTGGAGCCAGGACACTCCTCTGTTCACACAGGCAGTGCCAGACACAGCCACTGCTTGTGGCTCTGGGCAGAGCACAYACCTGGGAGGCAAAGCACTCTGTGTGTTCATGGAGTGCACAGAGAGCTGCTGGAGCCAGGCCCAGCTGGGGCCTCTTCTTGCCTGGGCAAAGCAGCTCATGCCGTGCCTGGTGGTACTGGCTCCAGGCCGGTGTGGGTTTCAAATTTGGCGAGTCAAGTTTGCRAAGTGCATGAGACAGAGCCTGGGGAGGCAACACACCATAAGATGGATTTGTAAGGATTTGTCTCATCTAAAAGCAACTGGGTGGCTCACCAATGCCCCTTGGGTGCTGGCCAAGGCCAGAAGTGAGGAGCAGTTCTGGAGGAAGAACACTAGGTTCGCACATCATGGAGAGGGAAGAAGCTGAATGACTGGGACTGATGGTAGGTTTGAAACACGATCAGCTGCCTTTGGGGTTTTTCAGGGGCCAGCAAATTGCCATATCAGAGACAGGAGCAAGTAGGGTGGCAGAAATGTGTGGCAGCTGGGCCATAGTGACATATAGACATATTGACCCTGCAGCACAGTGCCTCAGGTCTGGAGCAGAGCAGAGGTTTGCTGAGCAGCTGCTGTATTGGGTCAGTTGAAGCTCAAGAATATCTTGCTCCTACAGYAGATTTGGCTGAGATTCTACAGAGCATTTCTGTGTCATCAGGGTCTTACACCGTGCCAGTACTGTGTTAACTCATGAACTCAGCATCATCTTGCCTCTTGGTGAAGCCTTACAGCACTCCTGTGACTTCCTCTGATGCTCTGAACTCTCTCTCTCTCTCAGGCATTCTTTCTAACAAGCTCTCATCTTACCTCAGAATTTACATAGGAGAGTAGAATTTACCCCATTGTCACACAGCTTATATGGRTCAAATATCAAGTTATCATCTCCACTCTCATTTTAGCCTTCAGTACACATATATTTCAGGAAAACCAGAATTTTGCTTCTAGGAAGTGATTTGGGCATTATTTATGCTAACATACTCTTCAGGCATGATGTTTGTTAACCTTCCACTTCCTGAGAAACAGAAAAAATTGCCTACTTTCTTACACTGGAGATTGCAGTCAAATTAACACCCAACTGACACATTTTTTACATGTCCTCATTTCAAGCTGGAGGCAATGTGCTGCTTCCTGGGAGTCTGAATTTCTTAACATTAACTTGTTCCAGTTTTTTTGCAAATAAAATCTCAGTGTTGAATTCTCTGAATCTACAATGTTTATATTTATGACCAATTGCATTAATTTTTTGCCCTAAGATAATTACTATTTTTTGTCTCATATGCAACCTTGTTCTCTAGGGATTTTTCTGTTATTGGGAGCAGGAAGGTCAGTTATATGGCTCTTCAACAGCAATATCTGCTCTCTTTCTTTGTTCCTTCTCTTTCTTGTTTTATATTTAAGACTTGCCTGTAGGCCTCAGACTTGCAGAAATAACTTTGTGAAATGACTTTAAAMAAGTGTAGTGACAATTCCACTACCTGAATTCCAAGGCACTACAGATCCAGTCAGACCTCAACTTCCAGGGGTGGCCGAAGACCATCTTGCGTACATTGGCCCATCATTGTCCCTGTAGTGGCAGAGCCTTTGTTAAGTGTTGAGAACCACTGGGTCTTCTGGGAGTTTTAGAACAATCAAAATGCTAGATATAACCCTATGCCTACACCTCAGTCAAATCTCTCTGTTCTTTACCATGCTGAAACTGTAGAACTTTTTTTTTCTGCTTTTTTTTTTTCTTTTTCTTTTTTTGACCAGGTCACAAAACAGATCTTTTGCAATGGAATACGTTAGGTTTTGCAYCAAAGTGATGTACATGTGCCTCTGGTGAACAGCTACTCGATGCCAGGAAATGGACAAAGTCATAGTATAAAAATTAGGTTTAGATGTAAAATACAAAGGCACTCTCACTGACTCAGAAAAACTCCAAGGAACACATCAGAGAGGCTGTGGGAGCATTCTCAGCAAGATCACTACGTGCTTGTTATGTTTACATRTTCTAACTGGGAACTTCCTCTTGGCAAGTGTCAGAGACAAGATCCTGGGCTAGGGAGATCTTGATACAGATATCCTTATGTTCATTTATTAAAGAAACTCCCCAGTCCARCTATCCAGCTGAACCCAAAGAAACACTTCCTCAAGATGAGGTGTGCTGAAATGGCAAATTGGGTCTGCGTACAGTAGGACATCTCACTTTTTTCAAACCCCTTCCCTTCCAGCACTCAACAAAAATAAAGAAGAGGGKGGAGAACAGGGACAACAAAATCACCTTTTTTCACTCACTAGACTGCCACAGTTATTTTAGCAATACCTAGGTTTATCCAATGGAGAGTGTGCTGGTTGAGGTTGAGTTTATTTTCTTCACAGTGGCTGGTATGAGGCTGTGTTTTGGGTTTGTGCTGAACTCAGGGTTGATAACACACAGTTGCTGTGCAGAGCTCACACAGAGCTAAGGCCTTTCTGCTTTTTGTACAGCCTTGCTGGGGAGGGGGCTGGGGGTGCCTGGGAGGTTGGGAGGAGACACAGCCAGGACAGGTGACCAAAACTGGCCCAAGGGATATTCCAGACCATATGACATTRTGTTCACTATATAACGYGGGTGGGAAGAAGGAAGAAGTGGGGAATGTTTGGAGTGATGACATTTGTCCTTCAGAGTAACCATTCTGCAGGATGGGGGCCTTCTCTGCTGGAGGTGCTGAACACCTGCCTGCCCATGGGAAGCAGGGAATAAATTCTTTGGTTTGCTTTGCTTGTGYATGGCTTTTGCTTTTCCTATTTAACTGCCTTTATCTCAACCCATCAGTTTTTTATGTTTTATGCTCCTGATTCTCTCCCCAGTTACACTGGGGTGAGTGTGCTTGTGACTGCGAGGGGCTTGGCTGCTGCCTGGAGTTAAACCTCCACAGGGATATAAACAGTGACAGACAGTGGCTATGGTAGGTCTTTGCTCATCAATTTGAATGAATCTTCCCAGGAAAAACAGAGATAGCCACCATCATTTTTTCAAGCATAACTAACAGAAGGCTGTATGTAGTCCCCCACTTAAGAGGCCTTTGGGATTCCTGAACTTTTTGCAAAATGTCAGGGAAAAGAAAGGAACCTGCACTGACCTAGCATGTAATACCAGGGAAGCATAAAACAAGAGACCAGAGTTACACCCTCCAAAGAAATGACACATTAACAGATAACAAATTATTCCTTGGACTTGACATTGCATAAAAATGTGGYATAGGGTTCATCTTATCAAAATGGTGACAATAATATTCTGAGGGAGAACAAGAGGTTGCAAGGCAGAAAACACCACAACAAGYGGTAAATTTAATTATTCCTATGTAGAGCAGATAAATGATATATGAGAGTGTGATACAAGGAGCAAATGCTGACGGCAGCATAAAGCATTGGTAGGGGAAGGGGTGCATTCAACTTGCAGCAGAAAGCACCTTGCGAGGTGCRTTACTCCCCTGGAAATGTTTGGACTTCCCCCATAGTTTTCAAGGGCACACCTGAAGGATTTCTCTCTGCTTGGAAAGAAGCAGTTCCAGATAGCTTGAACCTCAGAATACTAGTAATGGTAACCCATCTCATCCATAGTGTTTCATAGAATCATTCAGGTTGGAAAATACCTTAAAAATCACCAAGTTCAGCTGCCAGCCAAGCACCACCATCACATTCACCAACAAACCATGTCCTCAAAGTGCAATATCCACATGTTTTTTGAACACTTCCAAGGATGGTGACTCCACCACTTCCCTTGGCAGCCTGTTCCAGGGCTTGACAACCCTTTCTGTGATGAAATTTTTCCTAATATTCCGTTTAAACATACCTTGGTGCAACTTGAGGCTGCTTGCTCTTGTCCTGTCACTTGTTACCTGGGAGAAGAGACAAACACCCACCTGTAGTTGTAGAGAACGACCAAACACCCCCTGAACCTGTTTTTCTTCTGGTTGAGTCCCCTCATCTCCCTCAGCAGCTGCTGGTGCTCCAGACCCTTCTCCTTCTCCAGCTCCGGTCCCTTCCCTGGACATGCTCCAGCCCCTCAATGTCTGTCTTGTCCTGAGGGGCCCAGAGCTGCCCCCAGCACYGRAGGTGCCCCAGCAGTGCCAGCACAGGGGACGGGCACTGCCCTGGTCCTGCTGCACACTATGTTAGGTATAGGACAGGTGCCACTGGCCTTTGTGCCCACCTGGACACGCCTGGGCTCATGTAAACCAGCACCCCCAGGTCCTTTTCCACTGGAAACTTTCCAGTCACTCTGCCCCAACCCGGAGCTGCAGGGAGTTGTTGTGACCAAATGCAGAACCTGGCACTTGGCCTTGTTGAACCTCACATCGTTGGCCTCAGCCCATCGATGCAGCCTGTCCAGATCCATCTGCAGAGCCTTTCCACCCTCCAGCAGATCAACTCTACCACCCAGCTTGGTCTCATCTGTGAATTTAATGAAGGTACACACTCAATCCCCTCGTTCGGATCATTGATGAAGATGTTAATCAGGACTGACCCCAACACCAACCCCTGGGGAACCTCACTGGTGCCCAGCCCCAGCTGGATATAACTCCCCCCCACCACTCTCTGGACCTGGACATCCAGCCTGTTTTTCACCCAGCAAAGCCTGCACCCGACCACATCACAGAAAGCCAAGTTCTCCAGAAGAATGCTGTGGGAAATGATGTCAGAGTTTACTGAAGCCTGGGTAGATGACATCCACAGTCCTTCCCTCAGTCAGTAAAAAGGTGAACACTTTGATTCAGTTTGTTTCAGTTTGCGTGACACCATCTGCCAAAACTGTTGAAGCACCTCATTTCTCTGTCTCTCAGGCTTTTCAAAGCCCCCAGGCCTTTCATGCAAAACATGAGGAGAAGGACACTATTGCTCCATAGATGCCTCTCTAACAAGAGAGCTCCAGATGTGGCCCCACCAGTGCTGAATCAAGGAGAAGGACCACTTCCCACGGCCTGCTGGCAACAGTTCTAATGCAGTCCAGGACAGCATTAGCCTTCCTTGCAAGAAAGTCACTTTGCTGGCTCATATTCGGCRTGGTGTCTACCAGGATGTCCAGGTYCTCTTCTGCTAAGCTGCTTTCTAGTTGGGTCATCCCAGAAAAGCTTGGTACTTGGAATTGTTCCTCCTCCACAGGTGCAGGCTCCTTGTTGAACTGACATGAGGCCCCTGTAAGCCCATTTCTCCAGCTTGTAAGGGTCCCTCTGGATGGCAGCGTGACTCTTGCATATCAGCCACTCCTCCCAGCCTTTTTTCATCAGGGAACTTGCTAAGGGTGTGTACTGACCCATCATCATCATTACGACCCATCAGATTACTAATGAAGATGCTAAACAGCATTGGATCTGTATCAGCCTCTAGGGTACACTACCAGTTATAGGTCTCCAACTAGACTTTGTGCCACTCAGCATCACCCTCTGAACCTGGCTATTCTGCCAGATTTCAATCCACCTCACTGTCTGTTCATCCAGACCACACTCCAACAGCTTCTCTCAAAGGATCTTATAGGAGACGCTGTCAAAGGCCTTCCTGAAGTCATGGTCAACAATGTCTGCTCRCATCTACCAAGCCAGTCACTTCATCATAGAAGGTGTTAAGGTTGATCAAGCATGACTGTCCCTTGGTAAAGCCATGCTGAATACTCACAATGATTTTCTTGTCCTCCAGGTGCTGAGAAATGGATTCTAGGATCAGTTGCTCCAACATCTTCCAATGATCAAGGTGAGGCTGACTGGTGYGTGGTTCCCTGAACCCTCTTTCTTGCCCTCCTTGAAGGCAGAAGTGCCATTTGCTTTCCTGCAGCCTTCAGGTACTTCTGCTAATCACCACGACRGATTAAAGATTATCAAGAGTGACCTCACAATGACAACATCTCCCTCAGAACTTGTGAGTGTATCCCTTTGAGGCCCATAGACTTTTGTGTGTCCAGTTTAAGTACTCCTTGACCTGCTCCTCTTCCATCAAGGCTATGTCTGCCTTGTTCCAGACTTTCTTCCTGCTCTCTGTGCCCTAGGTTTCCTGAAGTTCTTACTACCAGTATTCAGTACCTCAGACCGTGTCATGTGCCACCAGGACTCTGGCCCCATTCAGCACTGGCCYCACATTTTGCTTCTCCTTGAGCATGGAGAAGAGAAAGCTCTGGGGACACTTCATTGCAGCCTTCCAGTCCTTAAAGGGAWCTTTTAGAAAAGAGGGAGGGTGAATTTTTTACACAGGCAGATAGTGATAGGACAAGGGGGAGAAGTTTTAATCTGAAAGAGGACAATTTTAAGCTAAAATATGACARTTTTAGATTAGATATTARGAAGAAATTCTTTACTCAGAGGGTGGTGAAGCACTGACACAGGTTGCCCAGAGAAACTGGGAATGTTCCATAGCCAAAACTGTTCAAGGGCAGGTTGGACAGGGAACTGAGCAACCTCATCTAAACCCCTCCCCAGGCAGACGGATTGGAACAAGATGACCTTTAAGGTTCCTTCAATCCAAACCATTCTATGACTACGTGATTCAATCCCATTTGGTCTTTGACTTTCCTAACTTCATCCCTGGTTGTTCAGACAGTGTCTCTTAGGTTCCTCCCAGGTTACCTGTCCTTGCTTCCACTCTGTATGCTGCCTTTTTGTGTCKTGAGTTTTGCCAGAACCTCCTTTTTCATCCCCTCGGTCCTTTCAGAATCTTTACCTGAATTACTACTCCATCCTGGTCATGGGTCTCAATAAAGGCAAACAGTAGAATTATCCATCATTACGTATGGAGTTTCACATGTCTGAGTCTTACATGTTAGAGGTCTGTCAACTAAGGATTAAATACTTCTGCCCTTGAAGAAAGCATGTCGAGGTATCTCAGGAATGTCCTTGATGACAAAAAAATTATTCTTGGTGGGACAACGTAAACTGAGAATGGCTGTGAGAGACATTTGTGATACTTACACTGGAGAAAAACAGTATTGATGAGTGCAAAGTAATATATATAGGAAAAGCAACCCTAACTACCAAATATACTGATAGACATATTTCAGATGTCTGACGGTGCAGTATTAACACTGCATGTTGTCAGATCTTGGGAGAAGTAAAGTAGCACTAGAAATTATGGGGGATAATGTCAAAGCTAATTAGAACTAAATAATGATTTCCATACGAGAGTTAAGATAGATCAGTACTATTTGCCATTACGTGGAGAGATATTGTTGATTTTTTTCTATTTTGGGAAGAAATAAGGATTGACAAGGAAAAAAGTACCAAAGTAAAGAATTTTTCAATTAATTCATTTAAACTATAAATATCATTGTCAGAGAACTCTTTGGATGCCAAAAAGCAAAACTAATCTTAAATTTATTAAATCGAAGCAACAACAAAGACACTTGAACCCACTCATGGATCCTCCTATGAATCTCTAAACTCATGATTTCCAGAATATTTGAAAGTATGCAAATGAATGTTATTTTATATTTATATCCAGAGATGGAATACAACTTAAAGAGAACTTAGAAGGGTTCAAGGTGGTTATTCTCCCTTAGATATTGTGCTTTATTATGTTACAACTGAAAGAAGTGAAACAGAGAAATATTTAATAATCTGACTACGATCAACAGTGCAGACAACAGTGAAATCCATGTATCGTATCCAAGATCTGTAAGTAGAGAGCTCTGTGAAAGAACAACCGTCATCAGACATATGATGGCCTCAGAAAAAGTTRAAGTATGCATCCAAATGTCACTGTGCTTGCCCAGTGAATGGTTGTCCCAGCTCTCTTAGCTCAGATTCATGGAGCATCTATGGCCTTACACTTATTAGTGGTTACCCTCATTCCTCTGGTCATCATTAGCTGTATTTCCCTCCTTAGGAATCTTCTCATATTATTTATAGGCGATTTATTCACATAGCTAGTAAAGGACCAAAATTTTCTAATTATATCTAGTAACATCACTTTCCAGTTTTCAGTTCATTCAGTTTGCCAGACAATGCTTTGCCAAAAACAAGGTTTGCCAAAAATGCTTTGCCCAAAGACAGAGGAGGCATCTGCAGCATGTGCTGAACAGACTCTATAAAAGAGTCCTTGAATCTGGGCTGTTCTGTCTGCAGAGGAAACTTCATGGTAAGTGCATGTCTGTGGTTGGCAGAAAGGGRCAGCGTCCCCGCAGTTCACTGGTCCCACTTCAGCCCTGCTGTCCAGGTTTACAAACCTGTACCTGCAGGGATTCAATATCTGTACGATAAAGCATGTTGGTATTTTCACTTTGCGAGCTGTCTGTGGAATTCTGTGCAGCAATAATGAGGGATCTGCCATTTCTGCTTTACAGCACTGATCATCTTCCAGCCTGCAAGGCATCTTCTCATAGCATAAGAGGTAAGACCCTCATTTACTCTCATTTAAGGGACAGAAAAAGGTGGAAGATTTCTGTAGAACAGATTTCTTCATGGCGACAAATTACTGTAAAATTTTGTAGGCAATGGCTGTATGCCCATATGTTCCCAGCCACTGCTCTGCTATGACAAATTAAGCATGCTGACAGTTGGGCAGACTGCTCACAGCTAGCAAGGTTTCCTAAGTGGCTGTGCTTGAAGCCACTAGCCACTATGTCATGCCAGGAAATGCTTCTTGGGGATTCCTTATGTTTAATTATGGAACAGTGAGGTAAATGATCTGTTCTGGCATGAAGTCCAGCCAGACGGAGCTAGCCAACAAAACAGACTAGCACAAAATCTTATAGACTTGTAAMAAACTATAACTACTACTGTATATGAAACTGGCCAATAAATGTGTATGAAAATACTTTCCAAATKATACCCCAGGGTTATAATCTGCATGTAGGCCTCCTACTAGTAAACTTGGCAAAAATGCAAAAAGAGCTATCCAACTAACCAAACCAAAAAAAGAGGGGCAGGTACTGCCCYTATTCCTATGAAGGAGAACAGACTAAAATGGAGGATCTGCATGCTGCTAGGAGTAGCTGCAAATGTTYGTTAACATTTTGGTTATTTAGGTAACTAAAAGTTATGACATGACATCTTATTAAGCTGCCTGTTTGTCTAACTTCTAGGAATTCAGATACTTTCTATTATTGGCCACATGGTATTTCTTTGGAAATCCAGTACTGCATTTAGATATCTGGTTTTGATTAATAAATTCTTGAACTAAGRTTTCTAGCTTTGCCTACAGTTATTTTCACAAACAATTAACATAAGAAGAAATAACTGGTCGTGTAGTATTTTAACCTAATGTATTATCTGTCCTTATATACCATTTGCTCACACACTGCTTCCCAGAGCTAAGTCACTTGCAACAGATTTGTGCCATTGTCAAGGAAGTATCAGAGAAGTTGATTTAAGGCGAGAGCCACAGTAAAATTTAAGCATGAAATCAAACAGGAAGTGAACTATAATTTATACAATTACATTTTTGAGCAACAGAACATGGTGGGGGAGGGAGGAGGATGGGTTGTCCAGAAAGAACAAACATCTAAAATTTCCAGTTATGACTTTCAAAGATGATTGAAACAGTTCCATTGTCCACAGACAGGGTTATTTCTAATTTAGACCTGGGTTTWTCACTCCATTTAACCCACCAAACAAATTTGTGTGTATCTCTAACACACCTAAAGGACAAAAATTGATAAGCACAGGATGTCCAGCTAGCATAGACTAGCACAGCTGACAGCATGGCCAACATTCAAAGATAGTTTCAACAGTAGGAATGTGGTTTTACACATCTACCCACACTTTATAAATACAATCTATTCTACAAAATTCAGAGGCTGGAATGTGGGCTTCCTTTAGCCTGAGGGGTTTAGATTTGCCCCATCCATGCTTTAGATGTTTGTCCTTGCCACAAGGTTGGAAGGCATTCTTCATCACAGGACTGACCTTTCTGCTGGCAGAGGCGTGCCAGTGTGAAACCAGTAAGGCAACATCCATCAGTATGGCAGGTGGACAGGCAGGATGGCAGTTTCTGGAATGAAAGAGTTGTTTAGGTTCTACACTTCTGTCCCTGAAACTTCCTTTTGAGTGACACAGAGAGAGAGATTGTACTCCTTATTTCAAAGACTGATGTTACGATGCTGGGCTGTTTAAATTGTTTGGGATGAGAAGCGAACAACTCTAGTAAATGATTCAGAGCATCAGCAAAAAACATCATGCCCTAGATAGTCCTCAGAACATCTGGACCATTAGCAACCCAAATGATGCATGGAATGCAYCCTCAGGAACTGTGTAAATGACATCAGAGACCTGCGAATATGCTACATAGCAATGTTACCCTGCAGAAGATCCCCAAAAGACTTCATCCTGAAATTGACAAGAACCTCACAAATTTTAGAAAAAGCAATGTAAAATCCTGAATATAAGAAAGAATAGCCCCATGCAACAGGATATGTTGTATTTCATTTTGGCTGGAAATCAACTTTGCAGAAAAGGGTCATGCATCCTGCTGCACATGTGCCTTTGGGGGAATTAAGGTGAACATCACATTGTCAGGCACTCATAACAACATAGCCAGCAGGTAAAGACAAGTAGTTCTTTCCCTGCATTCAACTCCCATATCTGGAGCACTATGTTCAGTTTGGTGCTTTCTGGTGACAAGATGGTGACATTCTGGAGTGAGTCCAGTGGAGATCTTCCAAGATAGGCAGGAGAAAATTATGTATGAGAAGAGGCTGCAATGGTGAGGTTTGTCTACAGTAGGGTTGAAATTAAAAAGTGGTTATCCTATTGTTATCTTCARCAAAGAAGAGGTAGTTGTATCATAGAATATACTATATCACTCTTCTCATATTATATCATATTATATCACTCTTCTCAGATGGGCAGAGTGAAAGGGTGAGAGATAAAAGACACAGGTTTCAGCCACAGAAATTTTGATTAGGTACTAAATAGGGGGAGAAAATCGCCATCAGGGGCATCAGACATTTAACTGGGATGCAGGGGGACTGAGAAACATCCATTCTTGAACATAATAAAAACTTCACTGGAAAATGCTCTGGGAATCTGCATCCAACTATTGCCTTGATTGCACAAGAAGGTGAACCAAAAATCTACTCAAGATTCTTCCCAAAWCACACATTCTATTACACCATTAGGATCTATCAACAAACTGTGTGGAAATAAAAAGTATTCACTCATTTTGGCAACATATCTGCTCTTCCACAGTGTTCTCTGCTCTGGTAAGCTCCATCATAGAGCTCAGCCATGTCGTCTGACGCTGAGATGGCCATCTTTGGGGAGGCGGCTCCTTTCCTCCGAAAGTCAGAAAAGGAGAGAATTGAAGCCCAAAACAAACCTTTTGATGCCAAGTCATCCGTCTTTGTGGTACATGCAAAGGAGTCCTTTGTGAAAGGGACAATCACAAGCAGGGAATCAGGCAAAGTCACTGTCAAGACTGAAGGSGGAGAGGTGAGTGAAAAACAAGGCYGAAGGACAACATTTGCTTCCCTCTCTGGGTTCTTAGCTGACATATGTGGATCTTTTGTTTCCTTGGCAGACCCTGACCGTGAAGGAAGATCAAGTCTTCTCCATGAACCCTCCCAAGTACGATAAAATCGAGGACATGGCCATGATGACCCACCTCCACGAACCTGCTGTGCTGTACAACCTCAAAGAGCGTTACGCAGCCTGGATGATCTACGTAAGTGGCAGCAGCAGCTTCCTTTGGGCAGCTGGAGGAACTGCTGTGCCAGGCTCAGGGGAAGCCAACGTGCTGTCTGCCTTCCTCACAGACCTACTCGGGTCTCTTCTGCGTCACTGTCAACCCCTACAAGTGGCTGCCCGTGTACAACCC
>JACAXG010000267.1:115834-159512 GCA_018881555.1 Amblyornis subalaris
CTGAAGAAGAAGATGGAGGGAGACCTGAATGAAATGGAGATCCAGCTGAGCCATGCCAACCGCCAGGCTGCAGAGGCACAGAAGAACCTGAGAAACACACAGGCAGTGCTCAAGGTATGGTAAAACAGACCAGGTGCTCACTGGTTTCTGACACAGCTATAAATATTCCTCTTCTACAATTCTACCTTTTCTATATTCATATGCAAATGGAAAATAAGAAAATAGAAAAAATATGCCTCCCAATCTCTCTTATCCCTCTTTCCAGGACACGCAGCTGCACTTGGATGATGCTCTCAGGACACAGGACGACCTGAAGGAGCAGGTGGCCATGGTGGAGCGCAGAGCAAACCTGCTGCAGGCTGAAGTTGAGGAGCTACGGGCAGCCCTGGAGCAGACGGAGCGGTCAAGGAAAGTGGCTGAGCAAGAGCTTCTGGATGCAAGTGAGAGAGTTCAGCTCCTCCATAGCCAGGTCAGTCTATAAAGATAATTAGTATTTATAGTATTGCTCCATACATATAAATCAGCTGAAGACTGGCTGAACTGTATTTTGTTAAATGCAGTGATTTTCACGGTAAACAAGAACTAATAGGTGATAGATAATAAGACGACTGTCTTTTCAGGTGTAGATATAATATGAATTTCACTAGACTACAGTATAGAAACCTTAATATTATTAAATTCCGAGAGGTGTGTTAGGTTCTGACTCTTTTACTTGAGTTAAACACCTTTCACATTTCCGTTTGAGTCTTTAAAGGCCGATGTAGGCTGACCATTAACAAAACGGGACAACACTAACACTGTGATTAATGTAACTTAACAATGTCATTATAAGTATTCTATGAAACCATTTCAAAGTTTTATGGTCACTGGATTGAAAATGGTAAGGAAAGCCTTTTTTTCATTTTTCAGTCTAAATTCCTTCTTTGTTGTCTGAGAAACTATAAGGAAAGACTTTACAGAGAATGTTCATGAAATACTAAAGCACATCACATCTGAGAAATTAACAGCTACCACAGCAGCACCCTTACAATAGAATTTAATGTGACCTGATGGCACAATCTACATTAAAATAAACACTTATGTTGTACTTGATATGATACTAACAAAAGCTGACAAAACCAAAATTGTGATGTTCATGCTCTTCAACAGAACACCAGCTTGATCAACACCAAGAAGAAGCTGGAAACAGACATTTCCCAGATCCAGAGTGAAATGGAGGACACGATCCAGGAAGCCCGCAATGCTGAGGAGAAGGCCAAGAAGGCCATCACTGATGTGAGTTGGGGGCTCCTTGCACTGCTGATGGTGAAGGTACTCTCCCCAGAGTATCTCCAGCCACAAAATGGCTTTGACCCTTTGCTCTGATCAGGCGGCCATGATGGCAGAAGAGCTGAAGAAGGAGCAGGACACCAGTGCCCACCTGGAGAGGATGAAGAAGAACCTGGACCAGACGGTGAAGGACCTGCAGCACCGTTTGGAAGAGGCCGAGCAGTTGGCACTGAAGGGAGGGAAGAAGCAAATCCAGAAGCTGGAGGCCAGGGTGYGTAGGGCTGGGRTTGTGCATGAGTGAGCCTGTCCTTGGAGAGACACGGCCAGGGAAGCTGCAGGGATGGGCTTCTCCTTGCAGGTGCGGGAGCTGGAAGGGGAGGTGGATGCTGAGCAGAAGCGCAGCGCTGAGGCCGTGAAGGGTGTGCGCAAGTACGAGCGGAGGGTGAAGGAACTGACCTACCAGGTAAGGCAGGAGGTCTCCTGGGGCTGATGAACCCGCATTCCAGCAAACAAAAGATTTTCTCATGGACTCCAAAGATAAATGTTATATTGTGGTATGCAGAAAGCAATAATTCACTCTTTCCTGTTTTCCAACACTTCCAGTCTGAGGAAGACAGAAAAAACATTCTCAGGCTGCAGGATCTGGTGGACAAGCTGCAAATGAAAGTGAAATCCTACAAGAGACAAGCTGAGGAAGCTGTAAGTATCACTCAGGGAAATCGAATGCATTGCGTTCTCTGGGTGTCACACAGGTGTTGACAAGAGGAATATTAGAAATTGTGAAAACATCAATAATCACCAGTTGAGGAGTTTAGGGACTTTGTCATCCAGATATACCTCCCTGACAAATGAGCACCAAAGAGTGGGAGAATGCATACAGAAATGACAAATCCAAGGGACAAAATTGCTCCTCACATGTGACACAGTCCTGACAAAGCTTGTCCCAGTAGGGTCCTGAAAAGGGGAGGATGAGGAGCTCTGTGTGAGGCTGATGTTTGAGCAGTGGTGGGAGGGGGATGGAGATTTGCAGCCCCWCAAGGCCARGGTGCAGCAGGAGCAAAACCCCTGCCCTGGGCTCCTCACCACRGACTCCCTCTCCCCACACAGGAGGAGCTGTCCAATGTCAACCTCTCCAAGTTCCGCAAGATCCAGCACGAGCTGGAGGAAGCCGAGGAGCGGGCTGACATTGCAGAGTCRCAGGTCAACAAGCTCCGAGTGAAGAGTCGTGAGTTTCACAGCAAGAAGATAGGAGAGGAAGAGTGAGGATGTCACCGAGAGTCATAGGAATGAGGCAGCAAAGTGACCTGAGGGCTTTCACAAAATGTGAACCCTCTGTCACTTCCTTCTGCAATGAGTCTTTATAAAGTTGTCAAAGTCTAAAGACTAAAGACTGTAGATTCCTTTGCATACACAGAAGTAGTTATATTTTAGTTCTGCAGTTATTTAAGTGTTGATTGTTTTCAAACAATTAATATTCAGGAGTAAACTCCTGAATTTTCTGGAGTAAGGTTCAGAAGCTTCAGTCCTCCAACGACRGTACGAGTAATAGGCATGAGAGAAAACAAAATTTTTTACACTGCACTACAGTGTTTCACAGCAATGGAATTGTGACTTAAAGTTAGAATAAATAAATACTAAATAAATAATGTTCTATAAGAAGAGAAATTGTAAACCTATGTTTTACAAGTTTACAAGCATACATTTCAAAAGGACCTGTTTTTATTTTCTAACACTGGAATTGAGAACAACTCTGTTAACATGACACCATAAAGAAATCTCCAAGTCTGACACCCTGAGAATACAGGGAAGCACTAAACATGGTGGTTCAGAACTGCCAAACACTGCTTCCTGCCTGCCTTCTGCAGCAACAGATGAGCTTTGTTGTATAAGGGAACTGAACACTGGGTGGAAAGAAGCAGTTGACAGACCCTGGCTTTTTTTTCCTCCCACATGGGGTAACATTGCAGAATGTAATCCATGAGCAGGACAAAATTGGGGAAAAGCTGATCATGAGGAAGAGCAAGGCAGCAAGGATGTTTCACAAGCCCAGCCACTCTCATGAGTGCTCTGGGGTGGGGGAGTGAGGGTGCGGTCTGAGCAGGTGGCAGGTCTGGAGAACACAGGTACCTCCACCCTGAAGCAAAGAGATCGTTCCCACTGGGAGATCACAATGACACTGACATTAGAGCTTCGTTTATCTGGAATAGMTGTTTAATAGAGGTAACCTGCACAGGAAGCAGCAGTGCAGTTTAAAATACAGAACAGCCATTCACTAGACCCTGGAACATCAGGTAGCTGCTGAGGGAAGAGTCTACAAGAAGATATAGRGAATGGTAAATGAGACTTGGCTTAGACTACAGGGATACTTACAGGTCCCTAAAGGTTCCTGGCTAGCTCTACACCTCTACATTTACAGGTAGTAGTTCAAGAACCTGTGATCTTAGTGGTGAAGAGAGCTGGAGATACTGGACAGCCTTTTGTACCAACCACAGCAGTCAGAAACAGCATTCAGGACTGGGAGGTCCTCCTCCTCACAAACACACCGAGGTTTACATCCAAGGAATCCTCCCATGTTATAACTAAATATGGAAGTAGTTTGCYAGGCAGCAGCTAAATATATTTAAGGAAAAGATGACRCCCTTTATTGACTCCTGTGTCACTGTAAGTGATGCTCCTCAGAGACAGCATCTCTATGTGTGAAGCTGTGAAAACTGCATCAGTGCCAGTGATATCTGGGCAACAAAGAAAAGAAACCTTGGGTAACTTTTTAAAGCTGCTGACAGACTAGCAAATACCACAACAACTTTGGGGACCATATTTCGATGCCAAAAATCCCGGTTCCCTTTGGACAATATTACAATCACCCTCCAAACTGAACAAGATGGTCTGACTGTGGAAGAATCATGATGCACTTGAAGCACGTGAAACTGTTGGGACCCATCTCTCACCTGTAAGAARTTATGGCCTGAGGATTTGTTCCTAAATGCTCACCTTGGGCCATAGCACAAACTGCACGTGTGGGAAAGGGAGAGAAATCACRCACATTGCACTGTGCTGACCTGGCCTTGCCACYGGCCATCTTGGAAAGCATGGCTGAAGACTTTTTGGAATCAGAGCGGAATATTAAAGGGAGGAGTAAGGAAAGCCAGTTTCTCCTCACTTTTGATTTGCTGCCTTAGCTGGAGGGCAGGAGTCATTTTGCATCACACACTATTTCTGGAGTCAGACTGCTTGTARTCTGAAATGTGCTGATGCACAGGTAACTGATCTTGGGAAAAACATGGGCCCATAAYAGGCATAAAGGAACATCTCTAAGAGAAGGTTTAAAATAGATGCAGCTGATGAGCTCCACTAGAGCTGCTGCCTCATGTGGACTATGGAGYTCTCTGACCTTTAAGAATTTGGGCATGGAAGACCATGTCTCCTGGGCACAAAAGCATCAGCACTTTAAGAGGCACTATGCTTCTAAACTGAAGACACAGGTTTCTCACAGAGGCTTCTTGCCAACAATGCCAGATTCAGATTTCCAGTTCTCCAAGTGCTCACTCTGTCTTCAGCCCACAGCAACATTGCCTTGACCAGAAAGGGCTTTCTTCCCCAATGACAGAAAAGATGGGGGCCACAGAGTGAGAGAAAGGAAGAGAGAAGCAAAGGAGGTAGAGGCAGATGGAGTAGGAGAGGGAGAGGGAGAGGACTAGTAGGGTGAGTAGATACTGAGAGAAAGAAATGGAGAAAGACAGTGAAACAGAAAAAGACAGAGAAAAGGGAGGAAGGCAGGAAGACACTGAGAAAGAATAGAAAGAAAGCAAAATTCAGAAAGAAAGATTAAGGAAGGAATGAGAAAGGTTAAGGAAGGGGAAGGGAAAGACAAACTATAGATTGAAGGAAGAAAGAAAGGAAGGAGAGAAGAAAGAAAGAAAAAGTGAAAGGAAACAAACACTCAAATTAATATCACTTCTCTGTTGGTACCTGACTGTCTTGGGGATCGTTATACCATATTCACGATGTGCCCAAAATTAATGTTTCTCTTTCTTCCCCCTTCCCCCTCCCGGCTCGGGGGTATTGCGATGTTTGGGAGCCCAGCTGGGCTCCTGGTGCGGGCGGGCCAGCGACTAGCTCTCTCTCTTCCGGTTGGGATCAGGGCGAGCAGCCACGCATGCTGAGGTGTGTGTGTGTCCTGCCAGGTACTGCTCATTGTGACTTATCAGTCTCTTAGCTGGGGGTGGGTCGGTCTGTGCCCAGCTGGGAACAGAGAACAGTCGGCGTTTTTGCCAGGAGCAGTCGGCTGCTCTGCTGCGCTGTAGCTCGGCTCGCCGGCTTCAGTCCACCAGCTCCATTTGTTTTTCTTTCTGCTGCTGCRGCTGCTCCTGTGCTGAGAGCCGAGACCAGGGCTGCCTCCTGCAGGGCTCCTGCTCTCCGCGTGCTGCCATGTCTACCCCTGTGTGTTGGGCTCTGAGACTCCGAACTGCTGCGGTTTCTGCACAAGAGAAGCTGCCTCCCCTCCTTCCCCGTGCCCGAGCCGCCATTGCCCTGTGGGGAGGTCGCCACGCTCGCACCACAGCGCCCCCTGCAGCCGCGGGGGAACCATGGCCCCTGCCCCGCTCCACGGGGCCCGCCCGCTGTGGCCGTGGGCTCTGAGGGTTCAGTACTTAACAGTTGTTTACTTTGTTTCCCTTGCCTTGCAGGTGGGCATTCTGTTTGTTAAGAAACCGGTTTTTTTCACTTTCATCTATTAGTATTCATTYGCTCTTGGTGGAAAGGGATTTTTGGAACCCTTTTAGAGAGAAGGACTCAGTCCAGAGAGTCCTCTCTTCAATTTTTCTCAAAACTGAGACACTGACCCTGGACTTAAGTCAAATGCTTTTGATCATTTGAGAGAGTATTTGCAAGTTTCATCAAACCTCTCCATGTACCTGGGTCATGGTGTGAGTAGCTGCTGTTCCCAGGTGCAGAGTAGTGGCTGCATTGGCCGGAGGTGTGATAAGAACAAAAGGATGAAGGAAACTCACTTGGTAATGACTGTAGAATTTGTACCTACTCTCCGGAAGGGAAATCATCACTGCTCTTGTGAACCCACTGTCCACCCACCCATATCATGCCCAATGGCCTACAAGGGGTGTCTTGCTGGGTGCCCTTCAGAAACAGATCTTTTCTCTGAATCTCTGTTTTGTCCTGGCACTGCAGGAGGGACAGGCAGGTTGTGTCTGATGCCTTCTCACATCTCAAGCCCTTGTGAGCAATGATGTTAAAAGAAATGGCTGAAAACACTGAAGGGATGCACACCTTGGGAAAGCAGAGGTGTTTGGGGGGACTGAGAAGGACAAGTAGAGTGTGGGACACTTGTTGGAGAGCAGAGAAAGAGGGGTCACACTTTGGGCTTTGCATGACATCCAACTACTTTGCAAGCTTCTAGATACAGAGTCTAAATGGGATGGTCTTCATGGGAGACACACAAGTCGGTACACAGAGTATTAGAATTTAAGCTAGGCAGGAAGTTTTCCCATCCTTGAAAGCTCTTGGAAATGTTCATAATTTCCTTCTCTCTTGGTACTCCAAAACACTTTTTAATATTTGTCCCATCCTGAAAGATACCTGCATCAGGTAGCCAAAAATCTGGCCTTAATAAAGAATGGACTATATCCACGCCTCCACATTGCAATACAGAACTACTGAAATCAAACAAGGAGATGCTTAGGATTAACACAGAGAAAAATCTGTTTTTCCCAGGAGTGATTTGAAATTGTGAATGTGCCCTTGTGGAAGTGAGGGAGAAATGGGCATGAAAAACATAATACAATATAACCCACAATAGTTCGGTATGTAACTGCCTGAACCTTACTCTGTTGCAGGAGGTATTATGGGTGTTAAAACTGCTTTTTAAATCATGAGTAACTTGTGACAGTTCCTAAGAATAATACAACTGTGTCTCAGACAAGGATGATATGCATGTTTCTTCAAGTCATGGCATTCAAAAGCAAGGTTATCAAAAACATGTGCCTTTATGGCACCTGTTATCTGTCAGTGATTTCAACTGCTCAACATGTTCTCAGACATCTTCTGGGAGGAGCAGTCATTTTCTCAAAATTGCACTATTCTAGTAACCATGATCCTTTTGATCCAAATCCTCCTTCACCTTCAACTCCTTCTCCCACCTGTTGCCTTTCTTCTCAACTGTTCTACCCAGAGACCACCCAGACTTCTCACCCCACACACCTCTTCCATAACAGGAGCTCCTCAGCTGCTTTACTGAGTGATGGAAAGGACATCCTGAAGGTCATGTCCTCATCCAGGACCCACTCTTCAGTTCTGTTCCATGAGTGCTTCCTGGAAAGATAGGAGGAACCTAAGTAACTGTGCAACTTTGATATTCACTCAGCACCTGCCCAGGTATTATTTTTTACCTTGTGCTCCACTTCACAATTAAGTGATACTGAGATATCTTTGGAGTCGCAGTTGCTCTCTTCCTCTTTTCTTTTCTGAAAGACAGAAGTGTGAAACATCGTACATACTTACATGGCAGATTATGCTATACCATTAAGCTATAGCATAAATGCATTGAAAAAATTAACCTTCAAGCAGTCTCAAGAGACTACAATCAGGATCTTCAAAGTTGCTACATGGGACAGGGCAGTCTTCACAAGTAAGTTCTCTGAAATACTAGCTTACCTTTGCCATGGCCAAAATTTCCCTGTACCTATTTTGTATCTCTCTCCCTGAATATTTTTAAGATTCTGGTGGTTCTGTTCATAAACCTGTTTTCCTCAAAAATCAATTAATACTTCCAGTCTTATCTCACGCAGAATTTTTGAACTCATAACACTACAACAGCACTTTATACTAGACACTTCCTGCAGGGAAGCATGCATCTCACCAAACCCATGCACTTCATTAGTCAACAGGCAAAAGGGAGGTTTGGTTAAGTAAAGTGTATCCTACCATCTCCACAGTCCAGTGCCCAGCTGCATCTTAATAATGGGAAGTGCTGGGATGAGAAGCCTTGCTCTGAATGATCAGTGTTTCAGCAATTCTGTTTCTTTGGTGCTAACATTCCCGGCAGCTCTCGTTTTACACAGAGGGCAGCAGAAATGCTGCTGCAGCAGGAGCTGAGCATTCTCTGTCAGAGAGCTCATCAGGGGTCCACAGAGCACACTGATGCCTCCAGCATGCCTTGTCATACTGAGAGCATGGCCGACAACAGCACTGGCAAGCTGCAAATCCCATGGAGAATGTTTCTCAAATACAGTGKTGCATTGAATAACCTATAGATTTATAAAATCTGACCATCTTTCTTTCCTTTTTTTCATCTTTTTTTTTCCTGAGGATCTTGATGGTTTTCATTACTTCTGAATCACAGTTTAGTCTTTTATCTGACAAGATTCACATCTAGTACAGCTGAGTACAAAGAAGGAAAAATACTGTTCATAGTAGAGGATTAAAACTGCTTCTGTGATAAGATTGGCAATGGCAGTCTGAAGTTATATCACTTCTATTGTTGATCATTCAGAGACATGCTGTAATAGCAGAGGTGCTGGACCAAGAATAATTTTTATCAACATGATTAAGAGGAAAATGATTTTTAAATGAAAGCTGTTTGTGGAGCTAGCTCTAGATTACCAAAAATCCCATGGGAGTTACTTGTGATTTTTTTTGGTTGCAATGAAGATTTCAAGGGCATCTAAAAAGCCAACAGATGATCAGGCTGTAAAAAGAGCACAGACCTCTCCAAAAAAGCTGATTTTTCACAAGAGAGCAATTCAGAATATTCCCACTTTTTTTATACAAGAGGTTTTGGAATAAATAGSAGAGTAACAATGCACCAAGAATAGAGGATACTCATCCAATATTGTTAAATGAATTAAAATCTGAAGAAACTGAATTATTTTCTGTGGCATATAAACAGTGCTCAAATCAATGCCAGAGAAATGGAAATTGCAAACAAAATATCAGGCTTTGAGAGGGACTCAGGGGTCAATCTGAGAATACATTCCAGTACTTGTGATTTATGTATAAATAAGCACTGCGAAAGAAGGAAGAAAACATGCTGCAAGTACCAGCACAGCTTTCGTAGAATAAAACCAAAGTGTGTGAAAAAAGGTGTTCTCATCAATGCTGGGTATTTCAGTGCTCAGGCTGGAGTAGAGAAATTCAGTGGCAGCAACGTAAGGTTACTGCCAGCTCCCTGGTTGAGGCCAGAACCACTCTGGTGCAGAGCTGTGCTCGATTAGATCTAAAACCATATCTAAAAGGTTATCAAGGAAAACAGAATTTTCCATTGATGGTAGCTCATTTCTTTGTTTAGGTAAGAAAGATTTGTCCACAACACTTACTTTCATCCCAGGCCTAAGATCTTTCCTAGGACAATAGGATTCAATGTAAGCAGTTTATTTGCAAAGCAAGTTCAAAGTGGAAGAGACATGAGAGACTACAATACACCCTCTTTTTGGCAAAGTTACTTTTAAGTTTGTCTGTTCCTTTATTCAGTTCAGGTACAGTATCAGAAATAGCCGTCTTTCTCTTCACAGGAGGGAAGTACCTTGAGATAAGAATTTGCTTAACCAACATTGTTACCAAAGCCCCTAACAGACATTATCAGAACCAATAAAGTGTTGGGTGTGGACCATCTTCAAATATCTTCAAATCAATGTTACTATTATCAGTGATTCTATCCTGATTAGCACATGGAAACAATTGGCAGGAATGGGTTCCCAGCAGAACAACCTCAGAAAGGACATAGGTATAAGTAGCCCAGAGAGAAAGAAATTGAAAAAAAAAGACAGAGTTCCAGACCTTGGGGTACAATAAGAAATCAAAGTTAACTGCACTGTTAGAATTTCAAAAAGAAAACATATAAACAAAACAAGAATAGTGAATAAGACTGTCTATGAAATGAAATGTAGCAGAAATTAATGGTAGTAGTACAGTCTCTGGGCTGAATAACAGCAAAAGCATGCAGTGCCAAATGACATTCTGACACCAAGACTGGGCACAGTGCAGCCACAGCACAAATTTGCTATGCAATTTCTGCAACCAGACAACATCATCACAAAATATTTGGGAAAGAAAATCMAATGGGATACCCATACAGGCATGGCTCTAATCTCTAATTCACAGATGTGGGAATTGAGCTGGGTCAAAGTGGATGAATTACTTTTCTGAATTGAGGAAATGAGCAATGTCATAGTATTTTTGGGATCAGGCACAAGTCAGATGTCAATATACATCAAGAACCAACCCTGCCTCCAAATGGCAAGAATRGGACCTCCATCAGGAATCTATACACTGAAGTCAAGTCCAACACAAGGAAAGGAATATGTAACCCCAGTTCATTTGCTCCTTTTCATTACCCAGCCATTTAGCGCTTGCTGAACAACGTGGAAGAGTTTTATCCATATGAATGACAGCAGCTGACCCATCACRTGGTACAGGTAAGCAAAGCGCACTTGTCTTCTGTCCTGGAAAGCCAAGCCCAGAACAACGGCAAATCTGGTGACAGCTACAAAAAAATTACTGTCGTCAGAGAACTGGACCTGCTGGAGCCCAGACGTACAAACACTTCTGGAAAAATCACAAGCTGCAGGTTTCTGTAGGTTTCAACAAGGCGTAACTCAGAGGAGATTGGGAAGCCAGTGTTTTGCACAAAAAAAGCAGCTGTTGTTAACAGAACAGTAACAGAAATCATTGAACACCCTAAAAATTATATAAATGATATCCATAAACAACGCAGGAAAACTTTGCTTTGTACAATGGCAGTAGGTAATCAAACACAGGTTATCTGAAGAAGCGGTGAAGTCCTCCGATTCCTTCAGACATCTAAGACCTCTCCAGTCCCTTTTCAGGAAGCATTCTCAGAGCTGCCTTTGTACATGTCATGAGGAATATACCATGTGGCCTGGGGACACTGGGATCCAGGGACAGCTCTTGGGCACACAGAGTGACTATGCCCAAGTACCAGTAGGTTCCCTTTGTACTTAAAAGCATCTACAGTGACTCTACTGGGCCCTTATCCTGAACTGCCTGAGGGGAACAAGGTGAGGTCACTTGTGCCTTTGGTATTTGTGCGAGTGTTCAGTGTGTTCACCTGTGCTGATGYGTGGCTA
The DNA here is from genome assembly GCA_018881555.1 of Amblyornis subalaris. Lineage (NCBI taxonomy): Eukaryota > Metazoa > Chordata > Aves > Passeriformes > Ptilonorhynchidae > Amblyornis > Amblyornis subalaris. The sequence goes on from JACAXG010000267.1 coordinate 127,201, forward strand.
ACTGTGTATGTATGTACATATGTGTTGTATTTGTGTTCTCCGTGTGCCTGTGCCTTCTGGAAATTCTTGCTCAGACTCACTACTTTGTTGGACCCAGACTTGGAATTGTGACAGTCTTGTCTCTGTCACACTGTCAGACTCAGCCTTGTTACCTGACAAGAAAACCTTGGGAACAAATCCAGCAGGGAAATTGCTGTTAAGGTGGAAAACAGTCAGGCATTGAGCACTGGGAGGTGGGGAAAAGAATGCTTCAGGTCAAGCAGCCAGCCTGCCAGCTGATGCCCTTCAGCTAGCAGGACTTCAAGGGCCTTTGCTGCTCAAAATATTCTGGCAGTGTCTGAGACAACAAGTGAATGACATGCATATTTGGCAAGTTCCTCTGGCTGACCTGGCTGGGAAGGCATCAACCTCTATTTCTTCTCTGTATTAGCCACACGTGTTATTTGCTCAGTGCTGAYAGGGAGGAAGCTTAATGGAAAGCAAATAGATCAAAATAAAAGAGAGAGAAACCAAACAGAATGGTGGGTTTGTGATCAAAATGTCCAGYCCAATATGCTCTCAGAGAACTGTCAGTAAAAGCCTTTTGCCACAGGCCAACCAGGCTTGTTTATTTGGGATATTTCCCAGCAGAAGAGATGGCACAGCATTTGGCTCAAGGCAGTAGAAAATGCAGGTGTGTGTGAGAACCCCTGTTCATTGCCACACAAACACAAACTCTCACACATACACACACTCTCCTGCACAGTTATATAGCCTAAAACTGCTTCTTTTGTCATCTGCAATTTGAACATCACAATTCAAGAAACACATTTCCAACATTTTCTCTTCTGAGTCTTAGAGCCAAACCATTAATTTCCTTTTTCCTTTCTGAGATGACAAAGCTGTGCTGTGTCCTGGCTCTGAACTGCTTGCTCTGTGCATCTCTCCCTGCTAACACACTGTGTCCTGAATGCTTTGCATAATGTGGAAGCCAAACTTCCTTGTTATGCAGGTTAATAGATGCCATGCCACAAGCTGTTCCCAAACACTCCAAGTAGCCATTGCATAAGTGGATTGTTTCCTGGGCATGTTAACTGCCCTTTGCCACTGGCAGGATTGCTGTATGGACATCTCAGGTGAGGACATGAGGAAATTGCTGCTTTGGCAAGAGTCAGCTGCGTGAAGTCCAATACCTTTCTTGGAGCTAAATGCAAGTCACTGATAAGCACGACCCAGTATTGTCCAGTGGTATATTGTCAAGTTCCCAGTAACACAACTCCCTTTTCTGCAATACTTCTGTGACCAGGGAGCACATGCTGTTTTCTCTGGCACTGGTGTATAATTTCTGGCTGAACAGAAGGAGGATAGAACTCATTTGAACATGAAATAGGTTGCTAAATGAAATCTTCCATGACATTCAGATATGCAGTCTAAAACTTTCCCATATTTTTTTTCTGATTTAGTGCCTGTGGAGACTYCTGATATTGAAGACTCAGAGGACAGAGACGATGCTGCAAACACTTCTCGTGAGCCAAATGCAGGATGACCCTGGTTCGCTGTGGAAATCTGATGCCACRTAGGATACCTCCCTGCTGTTGTATTACACAGGTAGGAGTTAGTCCGACAGGATACAAGGACTCTTTTTCTGCGGTTCCACAGCCACACTTCTACTGCCAAAGGAGGAAATAATTTCACCTCCCAATGCAAAAGCAGCAGTGGAGAAATCATTCTCTCTGAAGTGCTTTTATCACCTAAGAAGAGAAAAATATTTACTCTGTGGCACACAGGAACCTCTTTTCTTATCACAGAGAGCTATGAATGCTGTTTCAAATACTTACATGAGAACTGGGAGGATGAAACAGAAAAAAAGGGAGTGAATATGGCCACAGTCAATAGTGTCCATAGCTCTCAGAGGAAAAACCAGTCCATCTACACAGTCACACAGAGATTCACTCCCTGGAGAGCTTCAGACTCCACAACTGCAAGGCAAATACGGAGCAGAAACATTAGAATACCATAAATGGTGTAGGACAGGCATATGCGGGTATGGTTGTGAGGAGAACTATCACTTTACACGGAATTCTAACATCTAAAACAAATGTATAAATCCCTGAGTTCTTATATTTGGCCCAGATCATATTCCCTCTGCAGCTGGTGGAGTCAAATGCTTCAGAGACCTCTAACCTCCCCCTCAAATTTTACAATGTCAGCGAAAAATTAGATTCTTTTTTCTGAAACCTGACTCCTGAGAGCACTGATATCAATAGTCTTAAAAATAGGCCCATCAGCTGGGGTCATCAGAGATGTGTTTGTATTGGAATTGTTAAGCCAAGAGATTTTCATACCAAATCAGGCTCCACTGGGTTTCCTCAGTATAGGCAAGTTCATTTTGAGAACCTCGTAGACTTTATGTACACTGAGGAGACAGACAACTTTTTCAACTCTTCAACACAAACATGAGAGATATTTTCAAGCACCCTGTACCATCCCTCCCACTGAAAACAGACTTCAGTGTCATCTGACACAGGCATCTGAAATGTCAGCTCTTGAAAATGCCCCGTCAGCCTTGGGCCCTTCAAGCTGGAGAGGAAGAAGCCAGCAGATATAAGACAAGGTCTGTAAAATCTAGATAGGACAATGAGAGGGAGTGGATGGATGGCTGAACTTCACAGTACCAGAAGCAGGGGCATCAGGTGAAGTTACCTGGTAGCCAAACACAGAGGGACAGGATACTTCAAACCAGCCATAGTTATCTACACAGCTCATCACCACCAACAGACTGGCTACCGAAGGTTCCCATTYATTCAAAAATCTGCCACACAAATGCATGGGAAAAGAACTAGGTGCAGACTTACTGATCCCACACACAACAAAGACATCAAGTCTGGGATGTGCCTGAGCCACAAGCACTTGAAGAATGGGGCAGTTCAGGGAAAGCCTAGCACATTTTTCTGTCTCGTAATTCCTCCGCTTTTCAGCCTCAGACACCATCAAGGCTGAACTGCTGCCAGGACAATGCTCTGGGCTGGCCTTTGGGTCCTGACRTGTCTGTCACAACAAGCCAACAGGCAGYGGCAAGGCAGGGAGRTCYCCCTTGCAAAGAGGCCATGCAGAGCCTGGAGCCCAGGTGCTGCTGCTCTGGAGCCAGGACACCCCTCTGTTCACCAAGGCAGCAGGCTGAGCACAGGCAGTGCCAGACACAGCCACTGCTTGTGGCTCTGGGCAGAGCACACACCTAGGGGGGGAAATGCTCCTTACATCCATCCCATGTGGCTTAAGCCACAGGCTCAGATACCCCAAGGGTTCAGGTGCCAACATATAATCACAACACAGCTGAGCATGCTCACAGCTGAGCACATCCCACTAATGGGCTGCTATGGGCAGTGAGACACACCAGCAGGGCTTTCAGCAAAGCTGCTGAAGTTTATCATAGATCCTGGGYTTCTTCCTCAGTGCCTGGCCCATAATCTCAGTGTTAATGCTGTCTGACAAGATACAAGCTAACTTAGTATGCCATGCTGTTACTGCTTGTCTGTATCGCAATCTGCAAACTCATGCAGCAATGTCTGAACCAGCTGTATGCTGCTTCTTCCCTAAGTAGAAGAGCCTCGCCATGCTTCTTAGCCTGCTCTCTAGATRGGATCAGGAAATCATTCATAATAGCTGAGATTTCAAGGATGTCCAAAGGTCATCTAGTCCAAYACCCTACTCAAAGCAGGCCAAATTACTTCAGGTTGCTCAGGAATTTGTCCACTGACTTCATGAACACCTCTACACACAGAGCCTCTCTGGACAACCTGTTCCTGACTTGGATCACTGTCATGGTAAAAATAATTTTCCTCATATCTAATCTGAATTTCCCACATTCCAACTTGTGTCCACTCTTTCTTACCRTATCAGATAGCTGTAGATACTAAGATATCTCTTTAGCCTCCTCTTCATCAGRTTGAATAAACCCATTTCTTTTAGCTTCTCCTTATACATCACATGCTCCAATCCCCTGACCTTCTTGGTGGCCCACAGACTACAGAACAGTCTTTAGAGAGCAAATTCTCACCCGGAGTTATTTGTGACCATGTTACATTCTTAGCAGTTTTACAGTGCTTTTTTTTGGCAGTTCTTTAGACCAAATACTCTTTCCTTCCACTGAGAAAGTGTTTCTCATGTATCTTTTTTCACTGACAGTTTTGGTTTTGACTACCCTACACAAACCAAGCTCTTTGCTACTTCTTGAGTCAGTAGTTTCTAGATCACTTTTTTCATGCACCGATTCAAGCCTAAGCCTCTTTTTGTGCAGGGATGGAAAGTATCACATTCAGTATTTCTAAGGGGCTCATACAGCAGCCTTAATATTTCCTCAGCTGTACCAGAACTAGTTCGAACTCCTGATCATATTAGGGTCATTCTGCTGACTTACAATTCTCTCTGACTTCTTAGGACAGTGGGCACTGGTCCATCTTCCTTATTTCATGTCTACAGAGGTGACATCATTATCTTCCAAGACACTCTGTATTGAGGTTTGTTCCCATCTCCATAAATTTTCGTGTCTCTGTCTATCACAGGTTAAAAAAAGCAGTGGACACAACTCTTAGGTGYTCGTCTTTGTCTTCTTACTGTGAGCCTTCTGCCACACAGTTCAGACAMCACCAACATAACTGAGCCAGGAAACATCATGGGTAGGGCTGCCCACACAAGTATCTCTGGCACAACAAGGCAGGACTTACAGAATATCTGTTTGTCCTTTTATGTCAGAAACAAAGCAAAACTAACGTTGTTGGTCTCAGGGTCAAAGCAGAGCTCATGCCACATTTTTAGYTTAATAAATACAGACAAAGCCTAGGCTTGTATCAAGGGTCCACACTCTTTGAGAGCCCTTATATCACCTATTCTAATAGAATGCTCCCAAAGAAGGAAGTCTGCTGCTGCTGTAGGTTTCCAAGCAGCGCATTCCCATAAGATCCTTATGTGTCTGCAACAGAACTGCAGGAAACGTACTGTTGGGAGTAGGGAATAATGAAAAATCTGAGTTATAGCTCATAATACATCACCTAACTAACCCCTCTTTCAGAAAGCTTGGGAGGAAAGATCGGAGTTGAGTAGACTGCTCACTATTTAACACTGTCAGAAACTCGTTCAAATCCAGCTACAAGTCGTTGGATTTGGAGTTCTTCTAACTCCAAAGTTGCTTCCTCATGAAAGACCCAGAAAGCTTTGGGAAAATACTCACATGTGCAAGCCTAAAATCTGGCAAAATGTCAGAGAAAAGTTTTGCGAGTGGGTGATGCTGAACACTGCCTGAAGTAGAACAATGTTTCAGGAAAGGGCACAGGAAACAGAGAATCTCACAGCATCCCCACCTTGGCTACATTCACCAGCCCATGAGTGCAGAGGCTCAGCCAGGCTCTTAACTCATCTGTATCATGACCTGATGGCCATTATAGAGTGGGAAGACAACTCTGTCAGCAGCATGGGAAGGACATTCCTTCCCAGCACCTGGGGCCACTCAGCGATGGTGAGTATGTGGAGCTGGGTAACAGGAATCACACTTGATTTGTGATCCTACTCTATATTGCAATTGCTTTATTGTGTTTGTATTGTGACTCCATTACACTGCTATATCACTATSCTGAATCAAATCACGTGTAGCATCAAACATCTTCAAATAAGTAAATTTGGTATTAAACATTGAAAACCTTTCGCATGTGGAATATCTAAAAGGAACAAAGCTGGTCTCTGTCATAATCTCCWAGGAGGTGCTCACCCATGGATTTGTTATGGATGGTAGGTGAGAGTATGCTGCTTCTCACAGCAGATAGAAGGGAATTAGGCTCTGGCATGACTTACTTTTACTGAAGAGCTAATGACATTGCTGAATCTGTATGGGAGGGAAATTCCTCTGGGAACTTATGTCAGCAGGGAAGAGTGAGAAAGAACTAATAAGAACTTGATGAAAGCCAAGTTGCTTTTAGAATTCCAAAGTGCTGTATTCCAAAGACTACCATGACAAAGGCTGGTCACATCGTCTATTTTATCTGAGTTTATCTTCAACAGACCATAAAACAGCTGAGAAAAGTCACAGTCCCTTTTTTAACTGCACTCAGATTGGTAAACCTAAATCATCTCTTCCTGCTCCCACTTCCCTATATACTACCTTGCTCGCACCAGAAGTGGGGAAGGCAGTTCAATAAATTGTCCAATTGTCCTAGCACACCTAGTTAGATAGTTATTTTTGTCTCTGAGAAAGAACATGCTCTTTCTAATTAGCCCGCAAAGAAGGACTTTCACAGTAACTCAAGATGAAATCATGGCCTGAGGTGAAAAGGTGTGAACAAGTTGCAGATTTGCAGGCATATGGGGGGCAGGGAGGAGGGGATAGACAAAGCAGGGTTTTTTTCTGGATCTCAATTAGAAAGGTCCAACAAAAACTGGCTTACTAAAATAGCCAGTTGAATAAGGTACTCTTGTGGTTAAGAAATGGTATCCTTCAGTTTAGYACTCCCTCTGAAACCATGCGCTGTTCCCCTCTCCCCCTCCCCTGCAGCACACTCGAGAGGGGAATTGGAGGCACAAAAGGCAAAGATCACAGATTGAGATAAGAACAATTTACTGGAAACMGCAATGAGATAAGAAAACAGACAACGATACAGCAACTATACTAATGATAGAGGGTACAAGAACACCCCCGACAATAGTCAATACCAGATGGCTTCCTGTGCCAGGTTTACGATCAGAAGGAACTCCTTGTCCCTGGAGGAAACTCCCTTCTCTGCCCCAGCAATGCCRTGAGGTGGTACAGAATAACCTCCAGGTCCTGGCCATGCTCCCTCCTGGCTACTGCGAAAATTAACCCTGTTCTGGCTGGAATCAGGATGATATCCACTGCTTATTCCAACTATATGCGTACATATATATACACACATATATATATATATATTGATTTATTTCTATTTAAAAGAACATATCACTTCCATAGTCAATTGCTGTTCCTCCAGGATGTCTGTTGGGTTCATTTACTCCATGACTGTGGGTTCTAACCATCCCAGATGTCTCCCAGGCTGGGAGGGCTGGTGTGCTGTTAGCTAGTTGCTGCATCAGGAGATCACAACTGTATAYGGAGCAGTCTGTCCTCATTGGACATGGCAGTTATGCTACACACTGACAGTGTCATTCAGCAATCAATACTATACAATTTAACATTATAGACTGTTCCCACCCAAAAACCAAATTCCCTTGAGGTACACATCCTGTTTCCTCGTCCCTCTGCATTACCCATGGATCCAGGWCCTCGAGCAAAAACGATCACATGGATGGGTTTGCTTTTGCTTGAGGCAGGACTGATYCAAACTTATGGGACCACRGGCCCCTATGAAAACTGCTAGTGGCAACGGGTTTTTGGTTGAGCGACCATATAAGGAATGAGACTGATACATAACCCATATAAGGACTGAATATGTGTGATTGGTTGAGTGAGAAAAATAATACCATGTAAGGAATGAGACGGGTGGCCGAAAGAACGTATATAAACTGCGTGTTCTCTCAATAAAGTTATTTTGCTAGTGCACAGCGTGTTTCCATGCGCCGGCAGGGTCCGTGTTAGATATGCCGACAAAYAGTGCCCTCATGTGAGGAAAAAATACCTGCCTATCTGCGTAGCCGGCCGACGAGCTCCGTGGAACTAAATGAGCTGCTGAAAGGAAGCAGGAAAGGATGTCCACAAGCCCCTTCAGCAGGACCGAAGGTGAGCAGCAGCRGGGAACGGGGGGGTCCGGTGTACCCTGCCCAAAATAGAGACAAGATCCAAGATCTTTGGGAGAAAATACAGCACCCCGTATCGGGGCAAAAAACATATGACTAGTGGTTGCACCGATGGCGAAACTCGGCTGAACTTTAACTGAAATGAAGCCATGGTGCAAACGACCTTTTCTGCAAGACGGAAGGTAGCAGCCGAGAACGATCGAGAAAGGTATATCCCAGAAACAAAAAGAAGTCTTCGAGACTGTAGAACAGATTTTAAAAAATCAAAAAGACTCTTTGTGGGTCCAAGCTGTGCCAAACGACGAAGCGTTGACAGAGCTCTTGTTTCCATGAGGGAAAAGATTCGAAGCACCCACAATTCATGCGCAATCGGGAAATTGGGAGAACTATGCCGCGACTCCTGCCACACTGAAACACTCTGCGCCCCAACTGAATGACTCTAATCATAAGTTTATCGGGACTATGGGAAAAGACAACCCCTGGGCACCCAAATTATTTGACCCTGGAGGGAAACCTGGACTTTTATCCCCCAATTTGGTGGGCAGTGGCAGGAAGGCAGGCTGCCACAGAGGAAATGCTTTTTCGGCCGTTTGCCAACCTGGCCGGCCGCCTGAATGGGAAAACTTACCTTGTGGTGTTGGGGAGAAACTGCGTTGTTTTGCTTCAGAGAGCAGCGTGGGTGCCCCTTTTATTGTCATCTTTTTGGAACACGGCAAAACCTTGTACAGGTCACGTGAGTTACAGCTACTCCGGGAGCGGTGGGGACGAAAGGCGCGGCCACCATTTTGAGAAGCGGCAGACCCCATGCGAACCGKCCCAGCCGCACCGCTCCGCCGCAGCTGGGACTCCTGTATGTTGCCACCATCCTGGACCCTCGTTGTTATTGCCAATCCTACCCACGGGCAGAAGCATTTTCTTGTGATTTTAAATGCTTGTACCATGCGTTGGAGCTACTCCGGCCCCGGGGAAGCACGGCTGCCATTTTGCGGCGAACATGTGCGGGCCGCCCCGCGCGACCCCACCGTATGTATCAGAAACCGGCGAACCACATGCGGACCGAGCGGTGCCGCTCCCACTGCAGCCAGAGCTCCCATCTCCTACGATAGTGTCCCATTCTTGGACCCCTTCGGCTCTGCGACACATGGCTGCGGAAAGCAGCGGGCAGCGAGGACATCCAAGCCTGCATCTCGGGCGGCGGCTGCGCCTGCGCTGCCGAGCTGCGGCTGCGAGTGTGCCGCTGGGGTGGGTGCAGCGCGGGCACAACTGACCCTGGAAGGACCGTGTGTGCGCTCCGCCGGGCGCTGCGCCGCAGCGCAAAGATGGGCGGGCCCGGCGGGGGGTAGACCTGAGCACATACCCCTGTGGGAAAGCTGGGAAACCTGTACAATACTTTAGTATTAATCCGTAAAATTCATGTTTCTTTCAAATACCATTTTAACTAACAAGTCGGAGTTACAGGGAAATTGTCCCACCTGAATAAAAAGAAAAAACAGTTTTCACCCAGAAACTTGTTAAATTAAGAGAAATCACTATATTCACATGCCATTTAGCAGTTAAGAGGACTTCTGTCTTACTTTAAACTCTTGAAAGGTATTTGCTTTATCCAAACATTGGTGTCTTTATAAATACAAACTATTATTACTAGAAAATAAGTTTTACCTAATCAAAGAATCATTTTTTATTCTTACTAAACCTAATTTTACATTTTCATTAAGTTACCTGTGTAAACAGAATGTATTTCTACCTAGAAAAGCAATTAATATAGTTAGTAATTCTAAATATGTTGTTTATAACATTAATGCATAGAATTTTTATAAAGGAATTTATCCATAAGGTATTATTTAATATTATGCATATGCATTCCTTTAGTTGTTTACAATTGTCCATGTTACCATTAATTATACTATTCTGTTACTACATGTATCATTTTAGGGAAGTTTTAGCAATTAAAATTAATAGAAGTTTACTTGTAGATATTTTAGGAAAACCTTTCCACTCAAGGTTGAGGCCCTGGCCAAGATTTAGCCCTGACTGGACAGGAAAGTAAGCCAACAAACCCAGGTGTTTCTACACTAAAAGTATAGTCAAGTCAGCTTGACTTGTTGATTTAGTCTTTCAAGAAGCTTGGAAACCTTACCCGGGAAAGGTGTTCCAAGTACTCACTATGAGATGGATTTCCACAACAATTGCAAACACCGAGTGATGGTAAAATATTTATAGTATTTTTATTCAGTGTGTGGTTATTGTTTTATTAGATGTATTGTTTTACTATTCACAGTAAGAAAAGTGTATACTATGTTATACATTTTAAAACAAAAAAGGGGGGAGTGATAAACTCCTCACGAAAGACTGTAAAAAAGCTTTGTATATTCTTAATTTTTTTTAAATTGCATTATCTTTATTTGCCTCATGCCACACAGAAGAAGCAGCTAAGAATACTCACCGTCATTTTGCACTAATTTTTACAGCCCTAGATATCCCCAAACAAAACAAATAATAGTCCTACATGTATCTCTCATTCTCTGGCGTCCTTTCTTGCCTGTGGGGTATTCAACACTCCACAGGCGTCCCCATTCTCCAACGGGACAAGCTCTTATTGAGCGGACACATAATACACTAAAACATTTACTTGAGCAACAGAACGGGGGAACACAGGGCCTCATGCCACAGAAGAGGTTATCTAAAACCCTGTATGTTTTTAATTTTTTCTGGTAAAATCCTGGGACCGTACTCTCTTATAACGTGGAGAAGAGGTTATACTTGTGTTTCCACAGACACTGATTCTAAGTGAGTACGTGCACGATACGTCTGCCCAGTGCAAAGGTGCATCTCGTCATCCACATCGACGTTGAGGCAGAGATGCCTGCGACGACGGAGAAGAGGAACCTGTATCGTGTTAACTTTAGTGTATGGGTGGAAATCCATTGTGTGTGGAAGAAGCTTTGGAGAGGACAGGGGACTCATGCTCCCCTTTCGAAAATTTTACATGGCATAAAATAGTTATGACTTTTTTGACATTTATGTCTCTCCACAATCCTTTCAGAAGCTGGGGAATTATTAGCTCGGTTAAGAATATTATTAAAGTGGAAATGTATATTCTAGAAGTGATATTAATTATAATAGTATGTTTGCCTTATTTAATTCAATATGTGCAGAAACTAATTGATGAATCAATAAAACAAATAATGATAGTTAAGCAGAAAGGGGGAGATATGGGACCACAGGCCCCTGCTAAAACTGCTAGTGGCAACGGGTTTTTGGTTGAGTAACCATATAAGGAATGAGACTGATACATAACCCATATAAGGACTGAAAATGTGTGATTGGTTGAGTGAGCAAAATAATACCATATAAGGAATGAGACGGGTGGCYGAAAGAACGTATATAAAATGCATGTTCTCTCAATAAAGTGATTTTGCTCGTGCACAGCRTGTTTGCATGTGCCGGCAGGGTCCGTGTTAGATACGCCGACACAAACTGTTTTCCTTAACACACTTCTCATATGCATCACGGGGACTTTATCCCCTTCTGTGGCACATGGAGGTTTTGATTGGGCAGCGCCAGCTCAATTGGTAGAGCCTCAGGTGTTAAGTAACCAGGTGGCCTTTACCAAATGCAGATCCCAGTGTTTGGAGGTCCCACCACCCATTGCTTTCAATGTGGTTTTTAACAGTCCCTTGCACTGTTCAACTTCCCTGGTGGCTGGTCCATGGCAGGGAATTTCATACACCCTCTCAATCCCCTGCTCCCTGGCCCAGGTGTCTGCAAGGCTGTTTTTGAAATGAGTCCTGTTGTCCAACTCAGTTCTTTCTGGGGTGCCATGTCGCCACAGGACTTGCGTTTCAAGGCCCAGAATGGTGGTCTGGGCAGTGGCGTGAGACACAGGGTGCATCTCCAGCCACYCAGTGGTTGTTCCCGCCGTKRTCAGCACGTAGCTCTTGCCCTTGCAGGTCTGCAAGAGCGTGATGGAATCGATCTGCCAGGCCTGCCCCTATTTATATTTTCACCATCATCCCCCCATCCTACAGGGACTTTACCCGCTTGGCTCTGCTTGATCGCAGCGCACATTTCACAGTCAAGGATTACCCGGGATGTAGTGTCCGTGGTTAAATCCACCCCTTGATCACCAGCCCATCTGGATGTTGCATCTCTTCCCTGACGACCTGAGGCATCATGGCCCCACTGAGCCAGAAATAAATCACCCGTATGTTGTTAGTCCAGATTCACCTGAGACACTTCAAGTCTGGCAGCTTGATCCACCTGTCTGTTGTTGCGATGTTTTTCAGTGCCTGACTCTTGGGTACGTGTGCATCTACATGACATACCTTTACAGCCAGCTTCTCTACCTGGGCAGGGATGTCTTGCCACAATTCAGCAGCCCAGATGGGTTTCCCTCTGCGCTGCCTGTTGGTGTTCTTCCATCATCCAGCCAGCCCCACAGAGCGTTTGCTACCATTCATGGGCCAGTGTAGAGGTAGAGCACTGGCCATTTCTCTTGTTCAGTGATATCTAAAGCAAGCTGGACAGCTTTCAGCTCTGCAATCTGACTTGATCTACCTTATCACTCAGTGGCTTGTACAACTCTTCGCACAGTACTCCATACAGCAGCACTCCATACAGCAGCACTCCATACAGCAGCACTCCACACAGCAGCTCTCCATTTCTGATTTTTCCCTATGATATGGCAGAATCTGTCAGTGAAGAAAACATATCGGTCTTCATTTTCAGTTAGCTGATTAAACATGGGGCCTCCTCTGCATATGTCATCTTTTCCTCTTCCTCTTCTGATGATAATCCAGAATTTTTGCCTTTGAGCCAGTTCATGATGACTTCCAAGATGCCAGGGCAATTGGGGTTTCCTATTCAAGCTCACTGTGTGATCAGAGCAATCCACTTACTTCACATAGCATCAACAGGATGATGTGTTGCAGGGACTTTCCCTGTGAATATCCAGCCCAGCACTGGTAGTCAGGATGCCAGGAGGAGCTGTGCTTTGGTGCCAATCACTTTGTCTCGGGAAGACACATGGTGCTGGCTGCAGTAGCATCGGGTCAGCTGGATTTCTGTAAGCATTTTTTGCATGCAACCACCCTGTTTTATACTCTGTTATTATTAGTATTGTTGCTGTTACTGTTTGTTTTTCCTATCTTCTTGTTTTTCCAGTAAATTGTTATCTCAATCCATGTCCCTTTCTCACCAAAGAGGGTGCTGATAAGGGCAGCAGCTGCTTGGAACTAAATTTCCAGCTGGTTTTAAACCACAACAGAGGCATGTAAGGCAAAGATCATGGGCTGAGATAAGGACAATTTACTGGAAACAGCAATGAGATAAGAAAACAAACAGTACCAGCAATTATACTAATGACAGAGGGTACAAGAAAAGAAACAATTCACACAGAAAACAATCCCTGATAATAGACAATACCGGATGGCTCCCTGTGCCATCTTTACTCTACTGGAAGGGACTCCTCCTCAGAAGAGACTCCCTTCCCCCACCCCCAGCAATGATATGAGGTGCAATAGAATAACCAGACACTGAGTAAATATCTTCAGATGCTAGAAGCCCCAGCTCCGGATGGATGCAGGATGAATTTTTGCATAATGCACCACACCGATCCAATTTGTGGAGAGGTTTCCTGTTTTCAGGTCATTCATGCTACTACAATTATCTTTCAAAACACTATTCATAAAGGATGTCCACATGAGAGCTTCTTTTTTACACTTCTAGATACAGGCAAGACTATGCAGGTGCTGCAATAACCATTACGGAGAGGCAGCTGCCTGCAGGGTCCTCCCTTGGGATGATCTGGCTGAGTTTGCCATGCAGCCAAGAGATCTGTGATGCACAGCACAGCCCTAAGGCCTTGCTGGATGGGCAGCACAGCTCAGCATGGGCCTAGGCACACTCGGGTTAACTGTGATGAGGATCACTGACTTCGCCACGTATAGTGGTCTCCTGGTCAGGGTTGAGACATTCCACCACTTGATACAAACACAATTTACCTTTCTCATAGATATTTTAAGTTAAAACTTATGTTAGTAACATATGGAATTCTGAAGTCTGCAGTGCAAGGACCAACAGAGTAGATACCACCAACTCCTTGAATACATTTGTCGTATGCAAGGCTCCAAAGACAAATGGCCTCTACTAAGAGTCATATTTCAAAACACAGGATCCCAAATCTAATGTCTGGCACAGTCCTAAGGTGAAAATTTCACTGAAAATTAATTGTAACTGAGGAGTATAAAAATAAATTCACACATTGATGACTGTGACTTAAAGGATAGATAGTAGCATGAGTTTTAACCACTATGAGGTCAATTAAACCCCGTCTCAATTCAGTTTTAAGCGTAGTTACTATGAAAATCTGCGGACTCCAAACCCTGGTATACAAAGAATTATTCTTGCTCTTTTCAGTGACAAAACACTGATAAAATGCATATGCTCCCTGACTGCACAATAGTCACATAAATAAACGCATATAATAAAACCATTTTACTAGTGGCCATGGATCTGCAAACACATTCATGTCTGGTGTGTTTTTTGGTGGATATTCTTCATGCCCACATAATTCAGGACTATATCCATAATTGCACATAAGTGTTACTGAACTTGAAGAAGATGGGTAAAGTAAGGACAAGAAGAACAGGAGCACAAAGAGGTGGCCTTCCAGTGCTGTAAGAGGAAAAATGGAATAAACTATTACCTCATCACATTTGAGATTTCCTTTTTCATTTAAGTGCAAGAAGATATTCTTCTACTTCCTTGGTTACATATGCAAACATATATATCCTTCCTCAGTCCCAGGACTGTCAACTTCCCTTGGATTATACCTAACTGATGTTAACCTGTGCACATTATTTACATTTCCCTTTGTTCAATATCATGAGATTCCTGTCTTCTAAGTGCTCCAGCCTGTCAAGTCCTTCTGAATAGAAATATACAACACAATGAGAACATTCAATAACATCAATTCAAGCAACAGTCTGTGTAAATATTAGCAAACCCCCACACAGAGGAAGGCTCAGAGATGGTAAGCAAGGATGATGTCCTCAAGAAACTCAGAAGAGAACATAGGAAGTTATCACAGTTATTGTAAAGGGAGATGAACTTAATACAAAGGGGACCTTGTTTAGGATAAATGGCTCTATCAGTGAGTGGCACAACTGTTTATGTAAATGATTTTCCTTAAAACAACCAGTAGAAAGCATAATCCTCCCAAGTCAGTTGATCAGGGAGGGTGGAAGAAAAAGGGGAGGGGCGGTGTGTTTGGGGGGCAGTGTGTGTATGAGCCTCAGGCCAACATAACAATTAAACAATTTTGTTTAACTTGACTTTGAAGAGTGCAATGGGCTTGTGCTGACTTCAACCCGCGTATTCCTTTCCAGTGACTGGGGATGCTCAGCATCATGGTGATGAGCATCTAGTGACTAGTAATCACAGAATCATAGAATGTTAAGGGTTGGAAGGGACCTTGAAGATCATCTGGTCCCAACTCCTGCTGCCATGGGCAGGGACACGTCCCACTAGACCAGGTTGCTCAAGGCCTTATCTAATGTGGCTTTGAACACTTCCAAGGTTGGGGCATGCACAACCAACTTGGGCAGAGATTAGAGAAAAAACCAAAACAAGTGTAGCAGGATGCTCTGCCTGGAGTTGGGGTGAAACATCTTGAACAACACTCTATTAGCAAAGCTGTCAGTGGGGAATGGAGAAGGGGTTTCATGCTACTTTTGGTGTTGAATAAACCTGAAATCAATCTGACTGGTCAATCTCAGAGTTAAACTTCATGATAGTGAGGTGAAGATGTGGCAGACTTGGTAAAGTACCTGATAAAGGAACTAACAGGTGATGCTACTGAAAACCAAAGCTGCTGAGCTAACACAGCTGGTCCAGAGACATCTGGCTGACAGACCAGCACTTTATACTGTAAAAGCCCAGTCCTACTTTTTACTGGAAAGGCTTTCTAGTCCTACTCAGAGTGTGTGTAGAGATTACTCCCTTAAGTGGGGACACTCCTCAAGGTCACTCCTCAAGGCTGAGTGAAAGAGGTTGGCCCACTGTCATTGGTCTGGGTGAGTAATATCAATGTCAGGTCAATAATTGTTTTTGATAGCTTCAAAACAATTGTTTCAATATTGCATCAAAAATACTGCATTATGCTATAGTAATAGTTACAGCTTTTATACTGTGCAGTAAATAATTCTCATTAAGATATTTTAGTCTAATAATTATCATAATTAATAATTTATTTTTATATAATTATACCTGGGTTGCAATCCTTAATCATGTGAGACAAAGTCATACAAAGGTTCAATTACACCTTTGAAATCTTTTAAACATAGACTGTTGACAAAGTCTGGGGCTAAGGTTGGATCCAGCCAGACCAAGACTCCTCTCTAAGGAGTTTAAAAAGCTGTGGGTCCTTTGTGCAACTTGTAACTCAACAGGAGAGCTTCTCTAATAAACTTTGTTTGAAGCTCCCATTCTGCCCATAACAGGAAGCCCCAAATTTTTTCTGCATGATAACAGAAGTCTGTAGTACCTGAAAACAGTGGCTGTTCTTACCCCTCACCTCAAAGAGGAGATAGCAGAACTGGACAAGGACCAGAGAGAGCAATAAAGATTGTGGATTAGAGTTTTGAACAGAATGGTTTACCTGGACTAGTATTAATAATTTCTTACGATGGACCTATTCTCCAATAATTATTCTACTTTTTTATTAAATTAACATAACAAAATTTGTCAGTTCTTTTAAATTCATTTATTCTTTGACCTTTGCAGTGTTCTGTGGAAATTATTTCTTCATTTCAATTGTGCACTCTAAGAACAACTCYCTTATCAGTACTGGGTTTCCCTCAACTATTTTTCCACATTCACCATTGCATGTCTGTCATTATTTTCTGGATTTTTTGAGACCTCTATGTAATCAGTCACACTTCTTACAAATAAGAAGGATCCTGTCCTGTGTTGTGCAGGCTGCTCTTGTTCCTTGATCATTTTCCCTTCTTTCATTCCTTGGGATCTACTACATACACATATTATTAAGTGGAATAATCACATAGACTCCCTAGGTGAGCTGTAGATGCCCAATCAATTTAATAACATAGCATGATACCGTTTCCCAGTTTTGTATTTCATTAAAGTTTTGTGTGTTGTCAAGTTTTGATGTATTTTTTTCCTGAGTACTACATTTTATACTTTGTCTAAAGTTTTTGAGATGCCTGACTATGACAGGACCCTGATCTGATCAAAACTTTGCAACTGATCTGCATAAATTATTTTTGTAGTTTGATAAAATCAACACTACTATTGAACTATTATACCCTTAAACCTAACCTTACTGTGAAGGACAGTGTGTAAGAATACAAAAAATCCAGAAAAAGATAGACCAGAAACACAGAGATTTTAAAGCAAATCTTCCCTATCCCTTTACATGTCAGCAGGCTGCTTCACCCATTCAATGTCTTTCAGGTTTGCTGTGAAGTCTCTGCAAACTTCTGGGAGAATATGAGGGAAAAACATCCAGAGTCAGCAGTCATTTAGGCTACTGCAATGTTACAACCTTGCATGAAGGAAGCTTGGCCAATGAAGGGACATAGAATTATTTGGCATGTTTCTGTACCAAGGACTACCTGTGATCATGCTGAAGAGGGAATACCAGAAGAAGCTGTAGAGCTATTAATGAGTAACTGTTGAAGTGGCTGCGAGGACTATTCATGGCCAGGTGCATTCAACAGGAGAGCCAGCAGCATGGAGCTGCTGCAAGGGCCAGTGAGCAAAGAATATGAACCCACAAGTGGCTCACTCTTGGGGTCATTCACATCCTAAAATCTTACTCCAGGAAATGTAGAGTCATATAACAGCCACGAAGTCTCAAGAGAAAGAGGACATTAGTGCCTAATTATGTTCTTTCCTGTACTTCTGCACTGGTTAAGCATTGGAAGGGACTGCCCAGGGAGGTGTCCAAGGAATGACTGGACGTGGCACTCAGTGCTCTGGGCTGGTTGACAAGATGGGGATCAGTCACAGGTCTTTTCCAATCTCAATGGTTCTATGATTCTACTCTGTTTTCCTACTATCTTTCCAAAAACRTCCTCTGTAATTTAACCTGATTGTTTGTTGATATGCTGGCAACAGAAAAGAGAGGGGTTGGGGGTTGCTCAGATCAGCTGATGAAACTTTCTTAGGCTTCTGGGTGGTGCCTTGAGCTGGTGTTTAAATAAAGGCTCTCAGAACTGAAAGCTCATCTTTTTTGACTGGTGAAGTCATGGTGTTGGGGATATTGCTGTTCTTATCTATTCCTGGAGCTGAAGCTGAGGAAGAAAGTTAAAATCAAAACCGTTTTATGACAATTCTTATGCCCAAGGTATAATATATTCCCTGCCTACCTCCAGCTAGCAGAGAGTCAGCAATTACCTTTCCAAAAATAAAAATTTATAGAGTTCTTAAATTAAAGATTGAAATAATGCAGAATAATTTGGGGTGAAGTCCTGCTGTCCTCTTTTCTAAAATGTCAGCAGCTGGATTCACAAGTGTCTGGTTTTAAACCAGATTAGGTAGTTCACTAGAGGGCACTAAGCATAGCAAGAAAAGGTAAAAGAATAATTCTGAAAACAATGTTTCCCACGTAGCACATACAACAACGGTGCACCTAATATTTGCCAGAAATTTAGCCCACCTGACAGAGTATATAAAGACATACAGACAGCTGCAGAGTGCTGAAAATTAAGAAATATTAGACAGAATCTTCTTCTGAAATCTTTGTACGTCTATAAGGCAAACATATGGAAATGTAAATGATGGGGGCGGATGTAACAGAATTGTAAGGGTGAGAACACACACCTGAATTTCCTGAATTCCCATCAAAGTTGGGCCAAAATAAATGTTAATAACTGATTCAAGCAGCTAATGTTGCTTGGAATAGAAATGCAGGTTCAAGGAACTCGAAAGGAGGACACACATAARCCTTCTCCACACAGCTAGCGGAAAGCCCTGTGATAGGCAAAGAGACTGCTGTCTATCCCCAGCCCATCCACTGCTGTGCATCCACAACCCCAGTACATCCAGCTCTGGGAAGCAGCCAGCGAGCCARAAGATTCAAAAAAAGGCATGGGAAAGATATATCCCAAGTGTCCCTAGCAAAATACATCAGTACATAAAATGGATGGYCATGTCTCCGTAAGACACAGAGGACCCCATCCAGCCTACAACATCCATTGTCCCAGTTTCTAAATCCATGAACATAGATCTCTCCAGAAGTGTAAAATGGACATCAACATTTCCAGCCTTTTGCTGAATCCTTACTGTCTAGTTTTGTGGTATATTATCCAAGTTTCTGAATTTACTTTCCAGACTATGATTCTGTGGATGCAAAACCTTCATGCAAACTGATTTCATACACATTGAATGACAAGATCATTGAGAGCCCTCAGCAGAAGAAATAATACCTAATCAACCTGTTTGTGATGAAATTACCATCTTAGTGAATAGGAAAAGAGCAGAAAGGAACTGTTGTTCAGTTTGACCTTAGCGAGTCTTTTGGTTCTTTTGATCCTGTGTTCCCTCTTGTCAAACAAGAAGGAGTGGGAAAAGGTGCTCCAGGCACTGGGGCAGAGAGTTCCTTCCAGSCAGTGGAGAGGACCACTGTAGAGAAAATAACTACAAGCAGCTCAAGGACTCCATACAGGAGGAGGTGGAAACTTCCTGAAGGAATTGCAGCCCGTGGAGAGCCCATGCTGGAGTAAGGGAAAAGTATGAAGAAGGAGCAGCAGAGACAAACTGTTACAGACTCACTGCTATGTCCCATTCCTTGTCTACCTGGACTGCTAGGAGATGGAGGCAGAGGAGTCAGGAATGAAGAAGTGAAGTTGAATCTGGGAAGTGTTGGGGAAAAGGTGCTATTTTTGTTTTGAGCTTCTGTTTGTTTGCACATGGCAGTAACTGGTAAGCAGCCTCCTCGTCTTCTTCTTGAGCTTTTCCATCCTACTGCCTCCCTCTCTCCTGTCAAGGAGGGGACTCCAAGGTCAACACCCTGTCATAATGACCTTTCTTTGTGGTATGACAAAGGGCAAACATTGGAAATGAAACATTGGAAACCTCATTTAAATATAAGAAAAAAGAATTTAACGGTGAGGGTGTTCAAGTGCTGGAACAGATTGCTGAGATAGGCAAAACCTGGTACAAAGTTCATATTCCTACTTGCTCCATGSAACACCACAACTTGTAGCTGCAACTGCAAGAAAATTTAAGTTAGGAACTTCTTGATAATTTCAGTTATGGCTTGAGTGTTTAATCATTTTATTACCGCAAGATGAAAACCACTTAAATCAGATTTTTATAAAACAGAACATGATAAACCAAAAATTAACCATAAAATATGATAAACCATGTAGTTTTTCCAATCTGTGAATTTCTCTCCTCAAGATCTAAGGTGAATTAAACAACATTAGAAACAATGCAAAGTGCTGAMTAGATTAAAAGTAGTTTATTAATAATTTATAARTTCTTTTTACTTTGAAATTGAATGGGTTTTCAATGGTTGTTTTGTTTCCTTCTCTACCTCCTGGGGTTATTTTCTCTAATCATTGCAACATAAGGAGAAAGAATAGAGAAGCAGGGGTTTTATTTTTTAATTAATTTCTCTTTTTTCTCTTTGTAGCTTTTAAAAAAATTAAGAAACACTCAGAAGTTACAGGACATCTAGTGAAGTAAAGAAAAATTTGTGCTGGAAGAGATTGCTTCTATGATTAAATAGGGGCATGAGGGGAAAAAAGGAGTGAACTTTGGTAAGGATTTTGACATTGTGTCCTACAGAAATCTTTTTCAGAARAACTTATTGGATGCACTACTAGGTTTGTTAAAAACTGAGTCCAAGGGATAGCTGTGAATGATTTGGTGTTCAGTTAACTGTCAATACCAAGTGCAGCAGTTCAACGCTCTGCCCCACATTGTTCAAACATTTTCATCAGCACCTTGGATGATGATGATTCCTTGATCCAATGAGTGTCTTCTTGGTAAGTCAAAGAGAAAAATGCAAACACAAGCTGGCAGTGCACTCTTATCATGAAGGAAACAAAGAGTGTATTAGGCTACACAACAAAGAATGTCACCATCAGATTGAAGGAAGTTACTGTTTTCCCTTTCTTCAAGAATGATGTGTGGAAACTCGAGAGTGCAGTGGTAGGCTACCAAGTTGGTCAGCACACACGGCCTACAAGGATTTTAATGTGGCAAAAAGCCTGGGGAGTGGTACAGCAGCCTGTAACCACTTGACAGGCCATCAAAAAAGTGAGGAAGACAAACTCTTGCTAGTGTCACATTATAAAAYGCAAGGAGCAGCTTGGAAGCTTCAAGCTTCATATTGTTTTTCAGTAAGTGGAGAGTGCACCAGGGCAACAAATACTTGAGGGATGTGAAATGATTTCATTACTTGAAATCATGACTAGGGACCCATAGCAATCCCTTATCACCAACACTTCTGTGGTCCTATGAAGTTATTGTTCTTTTTCTACTGTAGGCAGATGAATTTGGTGAGTAAAAACCTGCAAAGCATCAAGCAGAAGCTGTCAAAGAAGAAAGATGTTCAAGACTGAGGACAATGACTTGCCCAGTAGCATGAAGTCCACCTCTACAATCACAGGAGAAGTAGAACCCTCACCTTTCTATATTTATGAATCTTCTTTCCATCCACAAGTGAAAAAATTTTACGTAATCCTTTCCAAATTTGAAAACAGCAGAAAGTGGTTAAAGCAAAAGTTGACACTATCCCATCCCAGTTTAAAAAAATCTGTAAAAAGTCTGAAGTGTAATGGGAACATGAGATGTCACAAAGATGGAAAAATATTCAGAAAATTAACAGAACATGAAGAGGCAAGGCAATCTACAAGAACTCAGAACCCTAGAATGGCTTTTGGACCTGATGGTATACTCACTGCAGGAAGAATATATATGAGGTGCTATTTTCTGAACGAGGTAGATTAAAACCAAGCACTGTAGAAAGTGGTCCTTTATTGTCAGGCTTCTAGGATGGGAAGAAACAGAAAAACATGTCATCTGTTATTCTTTCTGGAATATGTTGCCTTCCCAGATGATTCGCATTACTCTAGGAAGTGAAACAAAATGCAAGGTATCGAACAGACAGAGAGGATGATATAAGTGTGATCTTTGAACCAGTATACTGGAATCCATGTCATCTTCTTTAACTGATGTGTGCAGAGGATCCAGGAGGGAAACCGAAATATAAAGAATCATTTTGCAGCTGCAACTAGACWCTTAAACATGGTAATAACTGTAAAAGTTTGGATGGGAGGTTTCTTACAGCTATATGACTTTCAGCAGGAAAGCTTCGAGTTCCCACACAAGTTGGAAGTCATTATGCCAACAGTCAGAGACAAGTTTATCAAAAAACTGCGGATTCATCTTGGAGTTAATTTCATATGACACATGAAGAACAGTCTATTCTCTAAAGAAGGTCTATTCTTTGTTAAGGTATTATGTAATGCATTAGAAGAGGATGGGAAAAATCTCTCCTTTCTTTCTCTCCCTTTACCCTGTTTTGCATGCCAGAGGATGATGTTTTCTTCAATGTCAATTCTACAAATACACAATATTATTTTTCAAACAGAAATTACAAGATCTCTACATTTCGTTTTCAGAAAGACTTTGGCAGACTCTTAAAAGAATACTTGATCTCAGATGTTTCAGTCATACACGCAGTGTTGTAAGCACACAAAAGTTCTTTAAAGTAGTGAGTTGATAAGAATAATCATCGTCTCTGACCCTTCTTAGAGTGCTTCAACTTCCTGATCTTTGAGGGAAAACATGAGTCTTCAGAATATGGTAGAGAAACACAGTACCTCATCCCAGCTCCATGGAAGAACTTTGAATATCAGATCCTACCTAATTCTTTGCAAGGGAAATGAAAAACCTCCCAGGAGTTCTCTACATTTCTGTGAAGTTTGTGTTTGTGCTTGAGAGGGCTGGAGGAGGTCAGTTTGGGAACTAAATCCCATTCTTGCATTTGGTAACTACATCYGCTGTACAGAGTTTCTACAATAGCAGTAGATTGGCAAGTTAAAACTGCCAATAAACCTAAAAGATGAAGGATGCAAAATGCATCCTTAGGAATTCCTGCTAATGTGACCTCACTGAAATTTCTGCTGGACATACATCTGAGCAAACCAGCACAGCCAGATATGGAGAATGGCAAAATAATACCTTTAAAATTGAATTTCGAATCACAGCCAATCAGCAATTCTTCAGAAGGAGGTAAAATATGTAATTAAATATATAAATCAAGGGGGATAAACTGTCTCACCTGATCTTTCGAAAGCACCCAGCAAAAAGCTAAGGAGTTGTGAATAGGTGCAGTAACACAAGCATGATCTGGTTGTTCAGTCTTGGAATTAGACTATTCTAGATTGTTCCTGTTCTTTATTTCCAGAATATTTCAGAATAGGTCCACTCCAAAGCTCTTGTAACAGTAATCCTTCTTGCTACTGCTGAGTCCTGAGACACACAAATCTTATATGTCAAACAGCAATTAACAGGAGAAGAGAAGCCAACAATTCCAAGATCCAGTGTCGTGCTCTATTTGCTGGACAGCACTTCCTCCTTCCTAGATTCCTAGTCATAATATTTATAGGAGATTTATTGACACAGCTAGGAAGACTTCAAATATTTCTAAATATATCCACAAGCACGAATGGGAATCATGTACTCAGTCAAGTTTGCCAAACAATGCTTTGCCAAAAATTTTTTGACCTAAGAAAGAGGAGGAGGGAATTGAATGTGCAAACCAGAACCTATAAAAGTGCTAGTAGGACAAGCCTGTTCTGTCTCTGTGGAAGGATTAAAGGTAAGAATATGAACAGTTGGGTGCTGGCAGAATCTCACAGCATTCCTGCTGCATGTGGAACTGCTTTCCTCAAAGAACTGTCTGTCTCCATAGACATGTTCCTTCCATGTTTAAGTCACTAGCATATTTTTGCCCTGTGACTTAYTCTTGGCAGTCTATGCAAAGATAAGAAAGAAGCTGTAATTTCTCTTTTTCAGTATTGATCAGCTTCCAGGCTGAGAGTCAACTGGTGACACAAGAGGTAAGACTGATTTACTTATTCCATAGGAATAGACTCCAGGTTTGCTTTTCTTAGGTGTTTCTGAGGCCACTTCCTATACCCCTTTACATCTGTGCACACTAATGCAGTGCAATTCTACCYGAGCTGTGCTGTCTAAAAGAGCAAATTTCCTTTCATAACTGGGTTGGATGCATTTGTTTGGTACCTGCTGGGAAATAATTGACCTCTGACACACAGAACTCTTAAAAGGAGATTGTCTGTAAACAGAAATCCAGGAAAGAAAAGGTGGATGAACAACACATGTACAGTTAAGATTTTGTCAAATCTCTGCAAATGTTTTTTTATTGAGAAGTTTTCATCTTTCGGTACAAGTTAATCAGAAAGGGTCAGCTTGACCTGGAAAAGGCAGAACAATTGTGGAAGACAAAACTCTGATTTCTCTACTGAGGAAAAAGATTTGCATAGACARCTCTTACCTCTGCTTCTGCTTACTCCACATCTTTTTCCTCATGCTGCTGCATCTCTATAGACGGCACAAATTACATGGTCAAAAATGGGCAAGAGAGAAAGGATATAAGTGGGCTTTCATTATTTTGATAAGATGACTTCTCTTGGAATCTCTTCTGCTTCTGTTTGGTATTTCTGCTGCATCTTTGATTARCACTGAATCTGCCAATCAATCCAGCTTTTCTGTATAGCCTACTAAAACACTATGAGATCTGATGAACTGAACGCATCAACTGGAATAAGGGGAAAAACCTTAAAATAACTTTAATCAAAGACACCAATCTTCTTTAAGGTTTAAGTAAATTAAAATACATCTAGGGTGAAAAGGAGGTAARGCAGAAAGGAAGACCATCAGAATAGGCAGAGCAGAACACTGCAAAGGCTCAGGACCCTGGTAAAAAGAAACTTCTTCCTTCACTCAGGACTGCCTCTCCACTTCAGTGCYGTGCCTTGCTGCACACAGTAAACCGCAGCCATGTCTACAGACGCTGAGATGGCCATCTTTGGGGAGGCGGCTCCTTACCTCCGAAAGTCAGAAAAGGAGAGAATTGCRGCCCAGAACAAACCTTTTGATGCCAAGACATCTGTCTTTGTGGTACATGCAAAAGAGTCCTACGTGAAGAGCACAATCACGAGCAGGGAATCAGGCAAAGTCACTGTCAAGACTGAAGGCGGAGAGGTGGGTAAAATGCAAGATTTACAAAAAGCAATTCGTTTGTACYCCAGCACTTAGCTGACATATGTGGATCTTTTGTTTCCTTGGCAGACCCTGACCGTGAAGGAAGATCAAGTCTTCTCCATGAACCCTCCCAAGTACGATAAAATCGAGGACATGGCCATGATGACCCACCTCCA
The DNA here is from genome assembly GCA_018881555.1 of Amblyornis subalaris. Taxonomy (NCBI): domain Eukaryota; kingdom Metazoa; phylum Chordata; class Aves; order Passeriformes; family Ptilonorhynchidae; genus Amblyornis; species Amblyornis subalaris. The sequence goes on from JACAXG010000267.1 coordinate 152,376, forward strand.
CGAACCCGCTGTGCTGTACAACCTCAAAGAGCGTTACGCAGCCTGGATGATCTACGTAAGTGGCAGCAGCAGCTTCCTTTGGGCAGCTGGAGGAACTGCTGTGCCAGGCTCAGGGGAAGCCAACGTGCTGTCTGCCTTCCTCACAGACCTACTCGGGTCTCTTCTGCGTCACTGTCAACCCCTACAAGTGGCTGCCCGTGTACAACCCGGAGGTGGTGTTGGCCTACCGAGGCAAGAAGCGCCAGGAGGCCCCTCCACACATCTTCTCCATCTCTGACAAYGCCTATCAGTTCATGCTGACTGGTGAGTGGTTCTCATCATAAGATCATATCACAACTGTTCTGGTTTGTCTTGAGAAAACCATGTCATGAAAAATGAAATAGGATTATGTATTGCTGCTAGCTTTGCTTCCACCTTTTTAAKTCCTTGTTTTCTCTGTGCTAAGGAGTTCAGAAGTATTACTCATGATCAGGATTCCTTTGTCATGGGTCTTTACTCTCCCTTTCTCCTGCTCTAAAAGCAGTGTGTGTAGCAGAAAATTAAAACAATTTACTGTATGCAGGAGAAAAAAAAGACTATGGAGTGGAACAGAGAAGCAGCATATGGCTCTTCAAGGGCTTTCAATGCCCATGGAAAAGGATTATAGCATCACAGAATGTTTTGTGCTGGAAGGGATCTTTAAAAGTCACGTGGGCCTTCCCTGTGACATTTGGAGGGACATCTTCCACTAGATTAGGTTGCTCAAACCTCTGTCCAACCCGATCTTGAACACTTTTAGTGATGGGATATTGGCAACATCTTTGAGCAACCTGTTCCTCTGSCTCGCCACCATCATCATAAAATCTACCCTCTTTGAGTCTAAAACTGCTGCCCCTTGTTCTGTCACCACAGACTTGGTAAAAAGTCCTTGTGTGTCTTTCTTGTAAGCCCCCTTTAAGTATTAAAAGGCTGCAATAAGGGGTCCTGGAAGCCTTCCCTAYGCAGACTGAACAACTCCGACTCTTTCAGCCTGTCTCCRTARGAGAGAGGTTCCAGATCACAGATRATTTTCATGGCCTCCTCTGGACCCACTCTAACAGGTCCATGTCTKTCTTGTACTGGAGACCTCAGATCTGGAGGGACTACTCCAGGTGGGGTCTCACAAGAGTGCAGTGAGGAGCTGAATTACCTACCTTGCCCTGCTGGCCATGCTCCTTTTCATGCAGCCCAGGATCAGATTGGCTTTCTGGCTGCAAGTGCATATTACCTGCTCATATCCAATTTTTCATCCTTCAGCAGCCCCAAGTCCTTCTCTGTAGGGCTGCTTTCAAGCCAGTCACCCCACAGTCTGGACAGACATTGAGGACTGYTCCAACCCAGGTGCATCACCTTGCATGTGGCCCTGTTGAACTTGGCCTTGATGTTCATATGGGCCCATTCCTCAAGCCTGTCGAGATCCTTCTGGATGGAATCCCTTCCCACTGGTGTATCAACTAAACCACTCAGCTTGGTGTTGTCTACAAACTTGCTGAGGGTGCACCCGGTCCCATTACATATTAAACAATATTGGTCCAGTACAAATCCTCAGAGGACACCACTCATTAACCATTTGGACATGGAGCCTTTGACCATAACTCCTTGCATGCAGCCTTCCAGCTAATTCCTTATCCATCTAACAGTCCRCCCATCAAATCCACACCTCTCTAATTTTCGGTCATAAGGGCTGTGAATATGTTTTGAGGCAAGAGTGCAGTGCAAATTGCTTTGCAAGGAATTGAAAAGAATAAAAGGACTTGGGAGTAAACAAAGCAAAAATATGCAGGGTTTTTCTTGTCATACCTTACATTTGCTGCATTCATTTTCTGTATTTTTGTGTTCTTCATTTACAAAGTCTGTTTGTTTCTGCCTTGCTCACAGATCGGGAGAACCAGTCCATCCTGATCACGTACGTACACCCCCTGCTCGGGTCCCTGTGGGGCTGCCCAGTGCCAGGGGACCTCCTGCCTGACCACGCGCTCTCTGCTTCTCTCTCTGCTTTGGCAGCGGAGAATCCGGTGCCGGGAAGACTGTGAACACCAAGCGTGTCATCCAGTACTTTGCAACAATTGCAGCCAGTGGGGACAAGAAGAAGGAGGAGCAGACATCAGGCAAAATGCAGGTGAGGTCCCAGGGGTAGAAACCTGCAACTATCAAATTTATTTATGARTTAGATCATGACAAGAAGACTTCTGTTTTAGGGGACACTTGAGGATCAAATCATCAGTGCCAACCCACTGCTGGAGGCCTTTGGAAATGCCAAGACCGTGAGGAATGACAACTCCTCACGCTTTGTGAGTTGTTGCTTGGGACAACAGTCAACATCAATTTGAATATTCTTGCAGCTGGGATTGGTAAAATAGACCTCGATTGATTTTTCTGCTGCTTTCAGGGTAAATTCATCAGAATCCATTTTGGTGCCACAGGCAAACTGGCTTCTGCTGACATTGAAACATGTAAGAGACCYTTTTGGCCTGATCCCCTTCCTTCCAGCCTTCCTCACTTCTTGTGCTTAACTCTGTCCTACCGTCCTTGCCAGATCTGCTGGAGAAGTCCAGAGTCACTTTCCAGCTCAAGGCRGAAAGAAGCTACCACATCTTTTATCAGATCATGTCCAACAAGAAGCCAGAGCTAATTGGTAGGAAAGATCACTAACTCCTCCAGGCAAAGGTCATGGAACAACACTGAATTCCTTTCCGTGCCAATTGCATTTGACCTGGGTCGGTTTTGTCCTTCTTTTCAGAGATGTTACTGATCACCACCAACCCCTATGACTATCAGTACGTGAGTCAAGGTGAGATCACAGTTCCCAGCATTAACGACCAGGAAGAGCTGATGGCCACGGATGTAAGTAACAGAAATTTTCTTAGGTGGAGTTTTATTTCTCTAACCTTTAACAGCTGGGGTACTTACCTTAATGACTATTTTGTTAGAGCGCCATTGACATCCTGGGTTTCACTCCTGATGAGAAAACAGCCATCTACAAGCTGACGGGGGCTGTCATGCACTACGGGAACCTGAAGTTCAAGCAGAAGCAGCGTGAGGAGCAGGCAGAGCCTGATGGCACCGAAGGTACCAGCACAACACATACCACAGCACAGAAGATACTGGACGCTCACTAAGTTACAGGCAGCARTTCAGAGTCAGAGTCATTGACTCAGCCTGTGCATTTCCCCAGTGCCAGTATTGTAGAACAGAAGTGGTTCCTAGCCAGAGGACTTCTCTGGAAGAACACGACTCAGTGGAACCTGTAGATTATCTTGAAYGATGCAAAAAATTACGTCCAGTGCCTCCCAAAGAATTCTACCATTAACTTGTATTCCTTTTTTATCTTTACTAATCTTTTTGATTTTTACTAGAATTGCCTTTTAATACTCTCTTTAAAGGAACATTATTGTCTACTGGTACCTTAACAACTGATTTTTTTGGCATTTAGTTGCTGACAAGGCTGCCTACCTTATGGGTCTGAACTCAGCAGACCTGCTCAAGGCCCTCTGCTACCCCCGAGTCAAAGTGGGGAATGAATATGTGACCAAGGGCCAAACTGTGCAGCAGGTAACAAAACTCCTTGTTTTGTGGATAGATCCTCTGGACTTTCTCTTCTGTCCTGCATGGTAACTGCAAGCTTTCTCTTTTACATTTTWTAGGTGTAYAATTCAGTGGGTGCCCTGGCCAAGGCTGTGTTTGAGAAGATGTTCCTGTGGATGGTTGTTCGCATCAACCAACAGCTGGATACGAAGCAGCCCAGGCAGTACTTCATTGGTGTCCTGGACATTGCTGGCTTTGAGATCTTTGATGTAAGGAACAGAGGTGTATTACCATGCTTTTTAAAGTAACTCTAATATGTGACAAAGTACTTCAGGAGGAATGATGTTGGCTTTAGTGCAGCTTTTTCACTGAGGCTTGGGACATGCTCTAAAATTAAYATTCGTGAATGTTTTATATACTGTTATGCTGTGGACTCTCCTGTAACTGAATTAACCCCATCTAGTAGATGACAAAACTAACAAAATCTTAGTTATTAAAATCATCTAAGATCTTAGAGTCATAAATATATGGATAAAGTTCACTGACAGAAGTTCCAAACTTCTGGATGAGTAAAGAAGGAACACATACACATCCTCCTGTGTTTGATACAAATARCCAGCACTGTTCTTTATTCCTAACTTAGTCAATTTACATTAAAAATAATCTTGATTTGTAATTCTGCAGTTCAACAGCCTGGAGCAGCTGTGTATCAACTTCACCAATGAGAAACTGCAACAGTTCTTCAACCACCACATGTTCGTGCTGGAGCAGGAGGAGTACAAGAAGGAGGGAATTGAATGGGAGTTCATTGACTTTGGGATGGACCTGGCTGCCTGCATTGAGCTTATAGAAAAGGTATTTCTGTAATTCACAATGTCAAGTATTTTCAGAAATGCATTAATTTTATATATCTTTTTAAATGGAGCTTGAAAAGGTAAATGTAATACTGCAAATACATAATTTTATATTATTTTACAATTTGCTGAGCAGAACAATCCCTGAAAGGAGTAATATTGTCCCACTCAGGAAGCTATTTCATCTGCGAGTCTTTCTGCCTTTTCACCTTGTCTTCCTTTTTTGTGCTCCTCCCAGCCCATGGGCATCTTCTCCATCCTGGAAGAGGAGTGCATGTTCCCCAAGGCAACTGACACCTCTTTCAAGAACAAGCTCTATGACCAGCACCTGGGCAAGTCCAACAATTTCCAGAAGCCCAAACCTGCCAAAGGCAAGGCTGAGGCCCATTTCTCCCTGGTGCACTATGCTGGAACAGTGGAYTACAACATCTCTGGCTGGCTTGACAAGAACAAGGACCCTCTGAATGAAACTGTTGTGGGGCTGTACCAGAAATCATCTCTCAAGACACTGGCCTTACTCTTTGCTTCTGCTGGAGGAGAGGCAGGTCAGTTGTCTGAAATTCATATTTCCATGTTTATTTAATGCCTCTACCAGAGCCATTAATATCAGCTAGTGTTCTTTTCTAGGTTTCGTTCTTATCATGACTGGTGTATACGAAAAAACTTGGTCTTTACAAGTTGTAAAACCTCTTTCTTTTTTTTTTTTTTTGTGTTCTTCAGAGGCTAGTGGTGGTGGTGGCAAGAAAGGAGGCAAGAAGAAGGGCTCTTCTTTCCAGACTGTCTCAGCTCTTTTCAGGGTGAGTACRGAAGTCATTCTCTCTACTTTTTTCCTGTTGTGTTGTTTTTTTGCTTTGAGCTGAAGATTGTAAAATCTCACTCTAGCTGCAACAAGTCCATTTTACTGCACCTGTTAACATTTTTCTGTATCAAGAACATCTCTGGTTATTCATAACAGTGCTGAGAGCAAGTCAGCTGAGGCCAGCTGAGGAAGATACATCTTGACAAGGCAATAGAAAAATGCCAAAGCCAGTTACCTTTCCATCAATGGATAGGGCTTCAGGCAGATGGAAATGCTCTTGTTTCTGCACTTGAGGTCTGTAGCTACCACCTGGCATCCTGAACATTTTCTCACACTGTGGAAGAGGTGTTTGTCTCAGTAGTTTTGCCTCTGCTCCAAACCGGGGCTAAACTCAGATCTGTTAGGACCTAGCTAGCAAAAGTAATAACTAAAGTCAGATACAGTTTATGGATTTGCTTTTAAAAGCACTTCTTGCAATGGGTGCTGTAGAGTCTGCCACTCATGCCTTCGCTSTATGATTTCTGAACCCCACTCTCACTGAATAGGGGGTCTCTACTGTCATGTGCTGCTCAATCTTTGACAAATATTTCCTCAAAAGTAACACCTAAGGCCGTTAAGCTTCCTTAGCCTTCTCTGCACACTTGATGCTTGACCCTCTTCCCTTTTTGGTTTTGTTTCTGATCACATCGGTAGTGTCTTCAATACAGTAAGAATTTGGTGATTAAAAAGAAACATCTTTTACACAAAATCATGCTTTTTGCTATGAATAACTGGTCACCATTTTCCATCGGTGCCCCAGCTGARTGGATATATCCCTCACTTTAGTAAAAACACGTTGCAAAGCTTTCTGATTTTCTCTCCTGCTCAAGAGTGAAAGAAGAAAACTCACATTAAGATGGCTATTGTAGGGAATTACAAATCCATTAATGTTTTCCAAGACTTTTCTCACATTTCAAGGTACATCTGAGAAGGTACCATTTGTTAATTAGAAATCTTTACTCATGAACCCTCAGGAAAACCTCAACAAGCTGATGACCAATCTGCGGAGCACTCACCCCCATTTTGTGCGCTGTATCATCCCCAATGAGACTAAAACACCTGGTAAGAACCTCAAGCAGGGATAAGAAATATCGTGACGCGGCCATTATTCTCTATGTTTTATCATGAATTATTAAATAAATGTCTTATTTCTTAGGTGCCATGGAGCAYGAACTGGTGCTTCACCAGCTGCGCTGTAATGGCGTGCTTGAAGGGATCAGGATTTGCAGGAAGGGATTCCCCAGCAGAATCCTTTATGCTGATTTCAAACAGAGGTCAGTCTCATTTCTGATTTCCATTCTGTCTTTACTGCAGAAGTTTTACATCTTAAATATCTTAACACTAGCAGATATTTTTTAATGCCACCTCTTTCTGATTATAACTGGGAAAAAAGGAAATGTTGGGGTGCATAACCAAAGGCAACATATATGGCTAGCAAAASAAAAATTTTTGAGAAATGAAGAGTGTCAGGTGTCCTCACCAACTGCTGGGGGCTCTGAGTATGGAAGCACAGTAGAGCTACAGAGGCCAGTGATTAGAAGATTAATAAATGCAGTTTGAGTTGTGGTGGCAACAYGTTCTCAGGTAAAAATTACAAACTCAGAGTTCTTTGGCCATTGTATCAGCTGCAAGTTTCAGGGCAAGAGGCTTTTCTCCTATGTTCCTGTTGAGCAATTTTCTACAGCATCATTGCAGTAAAAAGATATAGATTGAACTGACTGGAGATCAGTGTCTTCTTCATCTGTGACTGACCCCCTAAAGACAGGAGAAGTCTCTTTGATTTTGTTACCAGGTTAAGACTTCATCAGAAGGGTATCTCTAAACAAGGGATGAAATTCCATCATCCTCAGTCTCATTCTGCTGCAAACACTGCTCTTGATTTCAGTAAACAGAATAATCTTA
>JACAXG010000267.1:188286-212372 GCA_018881555.1 Amblyornis subalaris
CCCTTTGCTCTGATCAGGCGGCCATGATGGCAGAAGAGCTGAAGAAGGAGCAGGACACCAGTGCCCACCTGGAGAGGATGAAGAAGAACCTGGACCAGACGGTGAAGGACCTGCAGCWYCGTYTGGAWGAAGCYGAGCAGTTGGCACTGAAGGGAGGGAAGAAGCAAATCCAGAAGCTGGAGGCCAGGGTGTGTAGGGCTGGGGTTGTGCATGAGTGAGCCTGTCCTTGGAGAGACACGGCCAGGGAAGCTGCAGGGATGGGCTTCTCCTTGCAGGTGCGGGAGCTGGAAGGGGAGGTGGATGCTGAGCAGAAGCGCAGCGCTGAGGCCGTGAAGGGTGTGCGCAAGTACGAGCGGAGGGTGAAGGAACTGACCTACCAGGTAAGGCAGGAGGTCTCCTGGTCTGGCAGAGTTTTCTCACAGCAAGTCACATTTTAAACACACATCATCCCCAAGGGGAAYAGTCAACCTTGTCTGATGCAGAACCAAGAATTTACTCTCCTTCCTGTTTACCCACCTCTCTAGTCTGAGGAAGACAGGAAGAATGTCCTCAGGCTGCAGGATCTGGTGGACAAGCTGCAAATGAAAGTGAAATCCTACAAGAGACAAGCTGAGGAGGCTGTAAGTACCAGWTTTACCAAACCAGACTTTCTTCTGGTGAGGGTGGAATTCTGTGTTGCTGTTTTCATCTGGACAGCTTTTTGAAACCTTTACTTTTTTGATGCAACATGATGGTGTTTTGATACAATCAGGAATTTGAGAGTAAGATGTTGCAGCAGGTGCTAGATGATAGGTGCCGCAACCTTCCCGAAAGCGCTGCGCGTTCGGTGGTGCCTCGGCGCAGTGTGCAGTGGTGAGCACACACTCACACACTCAGCGCCTTTAGCTGGGAGCAAAGAGTTGSAGGGGCTCTCCTTATAGTGTTCCACGAAACAGGTTTATTGGTGAAGGGATCCAGGGAAGGAGAGCACAGCACAAAGGAGGGTTCAGGGTTATATACCAAACCAAGCAGGGGCAGAGAGAACACTGGGAACCAAAGGGTTGAGGACCAGGGGGTGGAGAGAAGATGGGATTACATACAAACAACCAATGAGGGTAGGCGAAGGGAGGAGCAGGGGAACAAGACCAATGGGACATCGAGTAAGGGAGAACTTGCTAGAGCATAACCTTATAAGGGGTAAAGAATGACAGGTCAGTAGGCCAACCAAATAGGGGAACGTAACACAACAGGGCCTGGATGGGAGAGACCTTCTTCATCAYGATATCCTAGGGGGAGACTTTAGATCTTGGAGCCTTTCCATACTGCATCTGGGCTCCCCGGCCACACTGGCTCCTCGGTCACTCCTGTGGCTGGCCCAACCCCTGCAGCATCCCCTACTGCAGGCTCAGCCACCACCACAGTAAGCCTTGATGCGTTTGGGAGGAACTATACTTCCACAATCCTATTTGTTTTGCTCTAAGCTTCATTTCCCACTCTATTTCTTTCTTCGTACCCTACCCTGGGTGTCAGAAGCAGCTGTCAGTGTGTGTATTCAGGACTATGACATGAGCTCTGCCTAGACCATGCTGTGCGTAATGTCTTTTTGACATTCCAATGTTCTTTTCCCTTCTGACACCCTTAACACCCTAAACAGCTTCTCATCTTGGTTTTGAATCTGCTCTGCCAGCCCAGTTGTGGCATTTGAATTTTTSTTTGCCCAGTTTTCAGATAATAAATGCCCACACACTGCCTGTTGTTTTCACAACTCCCTCTCCCCACACAGGAGGAGCTGTCCAATGTCAACCTCTCCAAGTTCCGCAAGATCCAGCACGAGCTGGAGGAAGCCGAGGAGCGGGCTGACATTGCAGAGTCACAGGTCAACAAGCTCAGAGTGAAGAGCCGGGAGTTTCATAAGAAGATAGAAGAGGAGGAATGAGGTTCCCAAGGCTAAATAGTGACCCGAGGCATGCATAAAATGTAAACCTCTGTGTTGCTTTCCTCTGTAATTATAATTTATGTCTAGGTAATAAAGACAGTAGAGACCTTTGCATATGAACAGTGACTAGCATGCATTTTTTATTAATTTATTCTAGCATTCATTACTTTTGAAGTACATTTACACAGTTTATCTTCACATTTAAAAGTAAATCAAACAGCAAAGCATTTTTACATTTGCATTTTTAAAAATGCATGAGGAATTTTAAAAATTATATGGATTTATTATTCCTCTTGCAAGGAGAAGTATGCTTTTCTTTGACGGATTAAGACTACATTATTTCAAGTTATTTTGGTCAATTCTTAGGAAAAAAAAAGAAATAAAATAGTAAGAATAAAGATTCCTGAAGCATTTAGCATACACACACACACACACACACACACATATATATATATGTATATAGCTATATATATAATTTTTATTAATTGAAAAATGTTGCTTATTTGGTTAGGATTAAAGGTATGGGAAACTCAAATTTCACTCCAAGCATTGAAAAGCAGTCAAACCAATATGGTGAGGTAGTGGCATGAAGAGATATCCTCACTCACTTGCTCCGAAGTTATTTTGTTTCATGCATAGCACAAAATTATATCCATTCATATATAGGAGGAGTGAGAAGAATCCACATTTAAAAGACTATGGAAAAAAGAATAGCTAAGACTGCGGACTCTATTCATAATTTGAGTCAAACCTTCCACTGCCTTTCTAGGTTCAACCCTTCTGCTCTGTCCACAACCTGACTCTCCTACCTTATTGTCGTTCTCAACATACTGGGCCTGTTCATTCTCCTAAGAACAGATTACCAGCCCACAATACAATATTTTACATTAAGCTGAACTAGACATTCAACATTTACATGTTGATTGGAAATGTAACGCAGGTAAAGTACAACATTGGTTGGATAAGGTGTCCAAATACTGACCATACTTTACAGATGGGTAAGTAAATTAGATGGTTTGGGAATACAGTAAATGTGTCTAAAGGCCTGGTAAATTAGAAGCAAAGTTGGATAGGGTCTCCTGTTACTGATAAATTTGTGTTTGACAGGACACAGAGTGTGATACTGACTTGGTTGGTATTTTGTGTCAAGATTTAGCAGCTCCCTCAAACTTGCTGTTTATTTAAAGCTAGTCCTAAACATCTTCGGACATTCCACCAGAACTGTCAGCCCCTAGCTGACCTTCATGTGTCCCTTTTGGATATCTTTTCTATTCCTTCAGMCACTCTTCAAGTACTGTAAAATCACTGCTTTAAAATGCTAAGGATTCTTAATAAAATATGCAAATAACATTTGAGCAGCAGAAGACAGCTGGAGATACGAAGGGACACTACTCCATCCATTTTAGAAATGACAGTTTGGGATCCACCATAGCTGAGCATCTCTGAGACTTTTGATGCTCCCTTGAAGTCTTCAGGTTATTGTGGCACCCTCTGTGTGAGCAGGACCTGTCTTCCCTGTGACTCTGGTGATGTTAAACACAGCCCAGCTGCATGGCTCATCACAGGATGTGTCAGTGTGCTTCCAAATTCCCTGCTATTCTAAGGCCTCATCAGAGACCTTCCTTAACACATTGCCCTTTTTGGTACCAGCTGCTTTTCAGAAAGGGTGGCAGAGTGAACAARGGAACTGCACTTGAGCTGAGCAGGAAAAACCTCTTTTCTGCTCTTCTAGCACATTGCATTTCTTCTCCATCCATTGGTTTTGTGCTGTGCCAGAACCCCTGTGTGGATGGATCCCGGCTGGAGATGGGGCATCACAACACTCCTGCCCACCACAAATGCCACAATACAGGTGGCAATGCTCCTGGAACCAGCTTCAGGAGCTGCAGTAACAAAAGGGGCCTTCTGCCAACAAGGGAGAAGAGGGAGAACTTTGTTCTGCTAATGCTGATACATTTTTATTTCCCCATGTAGCTGTTAACCTACATCCAACTCCTCTACCGTAAAAGCAGGGCATGGGAGGGGAGCTGTGGGAGGCAGGGAGGGGAGTAGTGGGCGCAGGAAACCAATCGGGCACAGTAGGAGAGGTGGAAGGCCTCTACCAGCACCTCGCAGCATCCTTTCCTGTGCAGCAGTGGCCACCACCCTCRTTAGCTCCAGAGGACAGGGGCCCTGCCAGAGGCAGTACAGGAAGGCATGCCAGTAAATGATGGCCATGAGCTGATTTTAAAGTTCTTTCGATGGTTTATCCAACTTTCTGGGGATTTGAAGAGCCCCTTTCTCTTTTCACTATTTTTTCATCATCAGTCACCCTGTGCTTTTGCCTGACACCTCCCAGCCAGCACCTTCCTGAGCTCTGGCCATGTCTCCTTGCCTGTGGCAGATCTGCCACAGGCCTGGGCAGGCTGAGGGCCCCAGGGCCCCAGCAGTGTCAGGCGGCAGTGCTGCAGGACAGCAGGGATGCTGGTCACACTGCTGGAGTCCCACACACTCTCCACACTGCAGCCCCTCCTCTAGGGTACTCTGCTTGGATGTGACGCCCATCCAGACTGGCTGCAACATCTTTGTTGGGGCACAAGGATGAGGGAGGGGAGTAGGGGGTGAGCCTGTCAGAGGTGGGGGATGAAGAAAAATATTGTGGCATGATGCTTGTTTAGTCCTTTCTTCTACCAATGAGAAATGGCATTGCCTGATGATGGCAGATGGGAAAGTATCGGAATCAGTAGAGACCCAGMCAGCTTCTAGAATATACCTAAAATGGGAAATAATTTATTTTGTTCTCTATATGCTTTTTTTTCCCAGGAATGTATCATAAGTTAGTCTTCATGCCCTTGCAGCTTGCAGTAGTTTGTTTAGTGAACATGCACAGCAATCAGTTGCAATTGCTTTCCAGCTGGTGTTTATCAGGGATTACATTTATCATTGTTGGCGTCTTGGAAAGCTGCATTGTTAGCCCAAACTGAACACACTTTAAAGTATGAACTAGTTATAATAAAAAGGAGACTTTTTTATTGGCATAGGTTTTGCCATTATGCTCAATAAGCAAAGTTTGTCCTTTTGAAGTGCCTTAAACATTTCCCTTTTGACGAAGACACCATGTTTTAACAGGTCTGAGAGCTGGCTGAAGAGGCTACTCGGAGTTCCCTGTTCACTGCAGCCTTGCTAGAAGGATTTATAGGTTCCTCTGTTCTCAGACAACTGCTGCCTCCCCTTTCTCAAGCAGCAGTACAGCAATTTTAGATTCAGTAATGATTGCCAGTGTGAACATGCTCAGAATGAATGAAGAGGCAAAATCAGCAGGAACTAGGCACAAGGAGAGAGGAATTTCAGTGAAGGATAGAGGTTCAATACTAGGTTTGGGTTTGTTACATACGTGGGTGAGATTCAATTCCAAACTCAAATATCTACTTTTAGTCATCTTCATGCCCAGATGAATCTGTGGGTGAATGAGCTGAATATCTAAGCTGCCATTGTAGACAATATTATTAGAGTCAAGCATGTTTTTCAGCTCAGTCTAAGGTAGACAACTACATCAGGACAACTGAGTCATTTTCCAGTCTCTATTAGCTCAAGCTCCCACACTAGTAGGATATTGACTGGGAACATAAAGGTAAATAAAGAAAAGGAAAAATATAACCGAAAACAGATCAAGCAATATGTTACAGGTTGTGGATGTTTTCAATTTCATGTAGTTTTGAAAAATCCTTTGAAAAACTCTTTCCTTTTGAGTCTGCAAACATTTATGGATTATTCTTCATCTATTTGAAAAAAATGTTTCAAATCAAGGCTTCTAGGCAGCTATCAGCTTCATGCCAGTATTATAAATGACTGTGGGAAAACCATGAGTTTTTCTTTTCTTTTTTTTCTTTGTAGCCGATTTTAATCCAGGTCAAAAACTGCATGCAGCAACAAAATAAGACAACACACAGCATCATTGAAATAACTGAAACTAACCCTGAATTCCAGTTCTCACACAATATAATTGCTTTATAGGCATGAAAGAAATGTTGCTTTGTACTCAGATGAGGATTTAACTGTTAGGGTTAAAGCACAGGCCTCAGCCTTACTCTTCAGTGGGAATTTACTCCAAATGTGAAACTGATGTCTGTCAATCTCCTTCCCACACCCAGGATTACAGTGCCATCACAGAGACACAGTCAGCTGAGAGAAGGGGAGGAAGGAATTTCTTCACTTTCTTATCCAGACCTCTGAGTATCAGATACTAAGAGAGAGAGGAGCACAACTGGCACTGTAATTGGAGAGGCAGCACACTGTGGGACCAGGTGAAGCTGCTGAGATGTGACTCACTTCAGATTTCCATGTTTATGGTAGGAACTGTAGTTTGGAAAGTGAAAATCAATACATGAAAAAAAAAAAAAAAAAGCAAAAAAACCAAAGGCCAAACAAACAAAAAACCATCCAACTAACCAAAACCACCACACTGAAAAAAACCCCAACCCAAAATGACCAACCAAAACCCCAAACAAATCAACATCAGTTGCATGGGGATGAAATTGCTTCTCAGTAAAGAGAAGGGTTCCACTGTTCTCTTCAGCACTCTGATCCTTGTGAATATAGAACACGTGTCCCCTCCTTAATCCTGGTGGGGAATATCCCAGGGATCAGAACAGTAGATTGGCTTTTTCCACAAACTATCATGGGGTTCAGCTCCCTCTAAAAATAGTTGCCTCTCTTCCAGATCAGTATAGGACATGACTGATTCTATTCTAGAGAATGCAAATTTATTAAATATTTCCTAGAATACTTATCCTGCAAAAGTAGTGATGAATGACTACCCTATGTTGAGACAGCACCTATCTCTCCTGATTCCAAGGGGATATATGTCTTAAATTCAGTACAACATTTCCATAGTCCTGTTCATACGATCTTTGAAACCCTTCAGCTCCAAAAACAAGAATTTGATTTCTGTGCCTTTCCTCTAGGACTTAACTCGGTGACCTCAGTCTTTGAAGCTTTTATCTTTAGGCTAAACTTGTTCTGCTCTTTTATTGTTCCTTGTGTCCAYAGTGACTTGCTGTTATCCCACTGGAATCACATCCCTATTTACATCACAGAATCACAGAATCTAATTGGAAAAGACCTTTGAGATCATTAAGTCCAACCTATGACCTAACATCACCTTGTCAACCAGACCATGGCAATGAGTGCCACATCCAGTCTTTTCTTAAACACCTCCAGGAACTTCCTCTTCTTTATTCACATATCCTTCCTTATCACTACGTTCAGACTCATTCTTCCCCCTTTCATTTGCTTCGGCTTTGGTCCATTCTACTGCTTGGTCATTCTTATCATCCCCTGATTCTCACTTCCACAGCTTCTGTTTCTTCTCAGATGCTTCCTCCTGCATTGGGATTTTCTTCCTTTAGCCATAACCCTGCTTTTCAGTAGGACCTCTCCTGCTTTTCCACATTGAGGACTGTGACTATTTGCAGCAGGCAGGAGCCTGTGCCTTCTCTCCATCCCTACGTGTTTCCTGTGAGACACACTGGCTCTTACTTTTCACTTTTTCTGCACGAGTCAGCATCCAATGGATTACAGAACCAATGTAGCCCCTTTCATCTCTTTTAGCACACCCTCCCACTTCCCCCCCTTCTCAGGCTTTCTTGTCAAATTATTTATAGGACATTGATTCACAGACCTGTTATGTCTAATTATATCCATTCACTTCAAATATGAATCGCAATTCTGTTAGGAGTTAAGATTGCCAAAAATGTTTTGACCTAAGAAAGAGGAGGTGGTGGCTACATATGCAGATCAGACCCTATAAAAGTAACCTGGGATCTGTGTGTCTTGTCCTTTCTCAGAAATCTCTAAGGTAAGAGTTTCAGGGGCTTGGGACTGGGGAGGTGGGAGATGAAGGGAAACTGGCCCCGCATTCCACAAACTCCAGTGCATTCCTACAGATGCTCACATTCATCCAATGGGGGTCTGTCAGTGTCAGATGGGATTTTCAGTCTGCTTTCAAGCCATCCATATGTTTTCAGTCTATAAATATTGTCTGGGGTGCAGCAGTAAGAAGGAAGTTACTAATTCTGTTTTTTAATACTCACCACCTTCCAATCTGCAACCCTTTCAGCTTGTCTCAAAAAAGGTAAGGTCTCGATTTATTCACTCTTTAGGGAGAGGTAGAGTTGCTATAAGGCAGGGCTTCTATGCAGGTATGCTGGAAATCTTGCTATTTATTATATTTATGTCCATTGTATAAATATAGTATGAGAATTGGGCTGGATTGCCGATACCTTTGTGACAAGATTCTTAATGACAGTGATCTTGAAAGTACTGATCACTCTGGCATCGCCTACAATCTCCCCAGGAATCTTCAATAGAGACCAGTTCCTGGAGAAACTGTCCTAAGGAAAAAAACCCAGAAAGTAATTTTCAGTTATTTGGGGTGGTTTTTTGCATTTACCTCAAACATCAAGGGTCACTGACACTGACTATGAAACAACAGGAAAAGACATACATATTTAAATAATGTTAATATTTTCTTTATTCACATAGAAGCTTGAGGAATGTGGTTAGAATTTTGTATATCAAAACATCGAAGTGCTAAAAGCAAGCATTTGAGTCTGAGCTTCCTTATAGGCTTGTTTCTGCCTCTGAAAATATATATTTTCACAATTATATAAGCAAATATTTGTAATCACAGGGAACTGAAGAAAGGATGATACCTACCTGGATAACTGGAAAAAAAGAAATGGAATTGCAACTAAATTCAGTTTTAAATATTTACACTCAGGAAAATAAACTGTTACCATTTACTTTCTACATTAATTTATATTAATTTTGTCAAATATTGTCACTATAATATATCCCTCAAAATCATAACATGTCAACAAGCAATCATGTAAGGAATATAACCAGCATGCTTTGAATAAGTGGGGGAGAGTTAGCATAGCATTGATTTCGGGAAATGTCAAACAAAACAATCAAAAGAAAATAGTTTAATACTTTAATGAGTCAATCTACTGACACATTGCATAAATGTATTATATGCTAACATAATGTATACTAACCTACTATATATGTTATACTTTTTAACAATCTCTTAAGGATATATTGTGATAACAGCATCCAGTGTCTATAAAATAACACAATATACCATAAAGGTGTAATGCACATAATATAAATTAACATACTATCATACATAATAACATGATCTATGCTGACATAGTATATACTAAGATATATAATACAGTAGTGCTATTCCTCCCAGGAATAGCCAGTATTATTCCTGTTAGGAATCTTGTAACAAAATGTATGATGTTATAAGCAATGTTAAAATTGCTGGTGATAAGTTTGGGCCATTTTTCAACCTTATGTAATTATTTTGTGGAATGGTCTCATTTGAGTATTAACAGATTAATCAAGTGGAAAAACATGTCATTAGAGACAAAACCAGTCAGGAACTTGTATGAATTCATTTGAATTGATAACACCAATTTGTGTCACGGAGTCTGTCTTTGGCTAAGAAGGCAAAGTAATTTTTTTCACATGCAAGCAGTGGAATATTGAGTGGAATGAGTTTTATAGTGTACAAAAATACTGTGACCATTGTTAAACTATTATTTCTGTTAGGCTGTCCATACTGCAATAATGAGGTTACTAAATAGTAAAGGGTTCAGAAAAGAGTTTAAAAAACTCATAATATTCATAAAAATTCACAATATTCTTTCTGCAATCTAATTGAAAATGTTTCTCAAGGAAAAGTTAATGAAACATTTGATTTTTATCCAGACTGCCATAGATGAAAGTAATGATACAGAAATTAACTTCTTGATTTACTCAGAAAAGCTACTCAAAAGCCAAATTGTAAGTGATAAACAGAGATAACATTAGGCAAAAAAACCCCACCATTTGGGTCACTACTAAATTTTGACCAGTATCACAGAGTGATTTGGGTTGAAGGGACCTTAAAGACCATCTCGTTTGAACCCCCTGGCATGAGCAGGGACACCTTCCACTATCCCAGGTTGCTCCAAGTCCTGTTCAACCTGGCCTTGAACACTTCCAGGGGTAGGGCAGCCACAGCTTCTCTGGGCAACCTGTTCCAGGGCCTCCCCACCCTGGTTGTAAAGCATATTCTTCCTAATATCTAATCTAAACTCATCCTATTTCAGCTGGGGGAGCCATTCCCCTTTGTTTCGTTGCTCCAGACCCTTGTCCAAAGTTCCCCTTCAGCTCTCTTGGAACTCCCTTATTTACTGAAAGGTTGCTAGAAGATCTTCCCAGAGCCTCCAGGTGAACAGCCCCAGCTCTCCCAGCCTGGCTCCAGAGCAGAGGGGCTCCAGCCTTTGAAGCATCTCCGTGGCCTCCTCTGGAGTCTCTCCAGCAGCTTCACATCCTTCCTCTGCTGGGCCCCAGGGCTGGGGGCAGCTCTGCAGGTGGGGTCTCACCTGAGCAGGTCAGAGGGGCAGAATCCCCCCTCCCCTGCTGCCCACGCTGGGGGCTCAGCCCAGCACATGGAGGATTTCTCGGTCCCAGCGCATGCGGCCAGGGCAGGTTCAGCTCTCACCCACCAGCACCCCCAAATCCTTCTCCCAGGGCTGCTGTCGATCTGATCATCCCCAGCCTGGATTCATTCCAGGTTCAGTACCTTGCACTTGGCCTTGTTGAACCTCATGATGTTTGTACAGGCCCACCTGTCCAGCCTGCCAAAGCCCCTCTGAGTGGCCTCCCTTCCCTCCAGTATAATCACTGCTATATACCTAAATTCCAGCTTCACAGTTGCATGAAAGTCAAGACAATGCAGTCAAAACAGTGGTTTGGCAATAATAAAGAGAGTTATTGATTTGTTTGGGTTCTTTTTGAGGTAGTGAATGAATTCAAGATTTTCTGTTACAAAAGAGAAAACATGCAGAATATCAACTTTGTGTATTAGCAGATGGATGTTTGAAATAATTGAAATACTTAAAAATTTGGGCTATTTTATCCAAAGAGAATGCCTTCAATAAGAAGTGCTAAAAATATTTGCTCTGTGCATACCAAGTGTACTGTGCCTCTTAGAGTGTTTTATTCTAAACAAATCACATAGTCTGAAAGGTGGTAAAGAAAAAAGATACGAGAAGGCTTTCACAATTCCAAAATTGTGAATAACTATTGTGTGCAGGGTTTAGAACCTTGGAAAGAACATGTTTATCCAGTTAATAGAACAAATAAAAAAAAAAAAATCCCAAATGAAAACCAAATACAAAACACAGAAATCTGTCTGCTGAAAATGCAATTGTCCAGTAGGCCTGAATATCTGACTACACAAAAAAAGAAATAATAGAATGAAAAGGGCAGAAGAGAACTCTGAATTAGA
Source organism: Amblyornis subalaris (assembly GCA_018881555.1). NCBI lineage: Eukaryota > Metazoa > Chordata > Aves > Passeriformes > Ptilonorhynchidae > Amblyornis > Amblyornis subalaris. The sequence goes on from JACAXG010000267.1 coordinate 199,527, forward strand.
AGGAAAAAAAGGGCAATTCAGTTGATACCTAAAGCAGAGCAATCTAATGTGCTTTACGAGTGTTTTTTCCATCATGAACTATTTTAATGTGTTCTCTACACTCACAGATACTTGCTGCATTACTTGTAGTAAGCAGCAGCCATGTCTACAGACGCTGAGATGGCCATCTTTGGGGAGGCGGCTCCTTACCTCCGAAAGTCAGAAAAGGAGAGAATTGCAGCCCAGAACAAACCTTTTGATGCCAAGWCATCYGTCTTTGTGGTACATGCAAAAGAGTCCTACGTGAAGAGCACAATCMMGAGCAGGGAATCAGGCAAAGTCACTGTCAAGACTGAAGGCGGAGAGGTGGGTAAAATGCAAGATTTACAAAAAGCAATTCGTTTGTACTCCAGCACTTAGCTGACATATGTGGATCTTTTGTTTCCTTGGCAGACCCTGACCGTGAAGGAAGATCAAGTCTTCTCCATGAACCCTCCCAAGTACGATAAAATCGAGGACATGGCCATGATGACCCACCTCCACGAACCCGCTGTGCTGTACAACCTCAAAGAGCGTTACGCAGCCTGGATGATCTACGTAAGTGGCAGCAGCAGCTTCCTTTGGGCAGCTGGAGGAACTGCTGTGCCAGGCTCAGGGGAAGCCAACGTGCTGTCTGCCTTCCTCACAGACCTACTCGGGTCTCTTCTGCGTCACTGTCAACCCCTACAAGTGGCTGCCCGTGTACAACCCGGAGGTGGTGTTGGCCTACCGAGGCAAGAAGCGCCAGGAGGCYCCTCCACACATCTTCTCCATCTCTGACAAYGCCTATCAGTTCATGCTGACTGGTGAGTGGTTCTCATCATAAGATCATATCACAACTGTTCTGGTTTGTCTTGAGAAAACCATGTCATGAAAAATGAAATAGGATTATGTATTGCTGCTAGCCTTGCTTCCACCTTTTTAATTCCTTGTTTTCTCTGTGCTAAGGAGTTCAGAAGTATTACTCATGATCAGGATTCCTTTGTCATGGGTCTTTACTCTCCCTTTCTCCTGCTCTAAAAGCAGTGTGTGTAGCAGAAAATTAAAACAATTTACTGTATGCAGGAGAAAAAAAAGACTATGGAGTGGAACAGAGAAGCAGCATATGGCTCTTCAAGGGCTTTCAATGCCCATGGAAAAGGATTATAGCATCACAGAATGTTTTGTGCTGGAAGGGATCTTTAAAAGTCACGTGGGCCTTCCCTGTGACATTTGGAGGGACATCTTCCACTAGATTAGGTTGCTCAAACCTCTGTCCAACCCGATCTTGAACACTTTTAGTGATGGGATATTGGCAACATCTTTGAGCAACCTGTTCCTGTGGCTCGCCACCATCATCATAAAATCTACCCTCTTTGAGTCTAAAACTGCTGCCCCTTGTTCTGTCACCACAGACTTGGTAAAAAGTCCTTGTGTGTCTTTCTTGTAAGCCCCCTTTAAGTATTAAAAGGCTGCAATAAGGGGTCCTGGAAGCCTTCCCTACGCAGACTGAACAACTCCGACTCTTTCAGCCTGTCTCCATAGGAGAGAGGTTCCAGATCACAGATGATTTTCATGGCCTCCTCTGGACCCACTCTAACAGGTCCATGTCTTTCTTGTACTGGAGACCTCAGATCTGGAGGGACTACTCCAGGTGGGGTCTCACAAGAGTGCAGTGAGGAGCTGAATTACCTACCTTGCCCTGCTGGCCATGCTCCTTTTCATGCAGCCCAGGATCAGATTGGCTTTCTGGCTGCAAGTGCATATTACCTGCTCATATCCAATTTTTCATCCTTCAGCAGCCCCAAGTCCTTCTCTGTAGGGCTGCTTTCAAGCCAGTCACCCCACAGTCTGGACAGACATTGAGGACTGCTSCAACCCAGGTGCATCACCTTGCATGTGGCCCTGTTGAACTTGGCCTTGATGTTCATATGGGCCCATTCCTCAAGCCTGTCGAGATCCTTCTGGATGGAATCCCTTCCCACTGGTGTATCAACTAAACCACTCAGCTTGGTGTTGTCTACAAACTTGCTGAGGGTGCACCCGGTCCCATTACATATTAAACAATATTGGTCCAGTACAAATCCTCAGAGGACACCACTCATTAACCATTTGGACATGGAGCCTTTGACCATAACTCCTTGCATGCAGCCTTCCAGCTAATTCCTTATCCATCTAACAGTCCGCCCATCAAATCCACACCTCTCTAATTTTCGGTCATAAGGGCTGTGAATATGTTTTGAGGCAAGAGTGCAGTGCAAATTGCTTTGCAAGGAATTGAAAAGAATAAAAGGACTTGGGAGTAAACAAAGCAAAAATATGCAGGGTTTTTCTTGTCATACCTTACATTTGCTGCATTCATTTTCTGTATTTTTGTGTTCTTCATTTACAAAGTCTGTTTGTTTCTGCCTTGCTCACAGATCGGGAGAACCAGTCCATCCTGATCACGTACGTACACCCCCTGCTCGGGTCCCTGTGGGGCTGCCCAGTGCCAGGGGACCTCCTGCCTGACCACGCGCTCTCTGCTTCTCTCTCTGCTTTGGCAGCGGAGAATCCGGTGCCGGGAAGACTGTGAACACCAAGCGTGTCATCCAGTACTTTGCAACAATTGCAGCCAGTGGGGACAAGAAGAAGGAGGAGCAGACATCAGGCAAAATGCAGGTGAGGTCCCAGGGGTAGAAACCTGCAACTATCAAATTTATTTATGAGTTAGATCATGACAAGAAGACTTCTGTTTTAGGGGACACTTGAGGATCAAATCATCAGTGCCAACCCACTGCTGGAGGCCTTTGGAAATGCCAAGACCGTGAGGAATGACAACTCCTCACGCTTTGTGAGTTGTTGCTTGGGACAACAGTCAACATCAATTTGAATATTCTTGCAGCTGGGATTGGTAAAATAGACCTCGATTGATTTTTCTGCTGCTTTCAGGGTAAATTCATCAGAATCCATTTTGGTGCCACAGGCAAACTGGCTTCTGCTGACATTGAAACATGTAAGAGACCYTTTTGGCCTGATCCCCTTCCTTCCAGCCTTCCTCACTTCTTGTGCTTAACTCTGTCCTACCGTCCTTGCCAGATCTGCTGGAGAAGTCCAGAGTCACTTTCCAGCTCAAGGCRGAAAGAAGCTACCACATCTTTTATCAGATCATGTCCAACAAGAAGCCAGAGCTAATTGGTAGGAAAGATCACTAACTCCTCCAGGCAAAGGTCATGGAACAACACTGAATTCCTTTCCGTGCCAATTGCATTTGACCTGGGTCGGTTTTGTCCTTCTTTTCAGAGATGTTACTGATCACCACCAACCCCTATGACTATCAGTACGTGAGTCAAGGTGAGATCACAGTTCCCAGCATTAACGACCAGGAAGAGCTGATGGCCACGGATGTAAGTAACAGAAATTTTCTTAGGTGGAGTTTTATTTCTCTAACCTTTAACAGCTGGGGTACTTACCTTAATGACTATTTTGTTAGAGCGCCATTGACATCCTGGGTTTCACTCCTGATGAGAAAACAGCCATCTACAAGCTGACGGGGGCTGTCATGCACTACGGGAACCTGAAGTTCAAGCAGAAGCAGCGTGAGGAGCAGGCAGAGCCTGATGGCACCGAAGGTACCAGCACAACACATACCACAGCACAGAAGATACTGGACGCTCACTAAGTTACAGGCAGCAGTTCAGAGTCAGAGTCATTGACTCAGCCTGTGCATTTCCCCAGTGCCAGTATTGTAGAACAGAAGTGGTTCCTAGCCAGAGGACTTCTCTGGAAGAACACGACTCAGTGGAACCTGTAGATTATCTTGAACGATGCAAAAAATTACGTCCAGTGATTCCTAAAGCATGCTTCTGTTGACTGACAGAGTAGGAGTCAGGCAGAAGTACAGCAAGCTCTGCTACTGTGTCAAGTGGAAGCTTCCCAGATATGACACAGAACCAGGAGAAACTGTGAAGTACTAATGAATAGTGATATAGTCGAGTAGCCTATATACAACCATGGTGTGTGTGTATATGCTTTTGAAGTTTCTCTTCAAAAGTGAAATTTTCTTCTTGTTTCATCTTTCTAGTTATAAACGTACCTTAGTTGTAGATAACACATACAATAAAAGCAGCTCAAAATTAGCATCTGTGTATATATCTTATGAGGTTTGGCCTTCTCACTTTGAAGAGCTCTGTAAATAGTACTGGTGCTTGCTATCAGCTTCACTGTGAGATGGGACAGGCAGCAAATTGGAGAGCGATGACACAGTATATGCAGTGCTGTGGTGCTTGTATTTATTAGCCTAGCTGCAGATAAAATGAGGGCTGGGAAAGACTTAATGGGTGTGATATTTATCCTTAGGGAGAATATGGTCCCTTTATGAAAGTTGTACAAGATATCCTATTCACACTTTTGTCATTATATCTCACTAATCTACCTCTCTCCAGTAGACAGTAAAGTTTCACTGACTACCATTTTCAGTACAGTGAACTTCAATACCACCCAATTTCCTATTCTGTTTATTCAGAAATTGTGACTGTTTGATATGCTGTTCTCTTTGCCCTTGCTCCTTTTGTCTCCCTAGTCTCTTGCATGTTCACTGTAAAGGTATTGGAATAATAATTACTTTTATTAATCAAATAGCTTAAATTGGAAAAAAATAAGCAAATCAAGAAAAACTACAATATTTTAAAGTACATGGCAATATATGTGGCTTCTGCAGAAAAAATTCTGAATTAATGCAAGATACATTCACTGGAGAGCTAATATCTGATCCTGCTCTATGCTTGTTTCCTTAGTTGCTGACAAGGCTGCCTACCTGATGGGTCTGAACTCAGCAGACCTGCTCAAGGCCCTCTGCTACCCTCGAGTCAAAGTGGGAAATGAATATGTGACCAAGGGCCAAACTGTGCAGCAGGTAGGAGACAAGTGATAATACAAAACAAATTACTTGAATTAAAAATTTTGAACTTCCTCTTTTGTGTGGATGGTAGCTTTCCTTTAACCTTTTATTAGGTATACAATTCAGTGGGTGCCCTGGCAAAGTCTGTGTTTGAAAAAATGTTCCTGTGGATGGTTGTTCGCATCAACCAACAGCTGGATACRAAGCAGCCCAGGCAGTACTTCATTGGTGTCCTGGACATTGCTGGCTTCGAGATCTTTGATGTAAGAGGACGATCTCCATACAAGTTTCCTGGAAGAGGCATTAAGAAATCAGAATAGTTTGGGGGTTGGGGTGTGCTTTATTTAAATTATGGGTTATTTTTATTTATTGGATAATCCTGCCATTCCTCTAGGAATGGTACCCTTCTGGTTCTCATCGCATGTAGTATCCCACRGGGCTGGAGATTTTTGTAAATGTCTGTTGTTGCATGCAGAAGTGAAAATYGCATTGGAAACTGTTGAACAACTGATAAGTAATAGATGAGAGAGACTCTGAGGAAGTTAAAATATACTTTTTTAAAGGAAGATTTTGTTAACGCTGAAGCCAGATTCCCTCTGACTGCTTGGGAATATACAGGAAGGGTACACAAATTCAAACAAATGAAAAGCTGGAGTTGGACTAAGCTCCGCAAATCTTTCGAGAGTTCAGAAATATGTTGAGACAGTGTCAGGGCCTAAAAGGGTAGATATATTAAAGAATGGAATATGCCAGTCACTTGTCCAGTCCCAGCACTAGAAATTCAAGATTCCAATTGTGGAGACCTTAATGGGTTAAAAATAAAGCCCATTGGAAGATGAAAAGTGTTCCTGGAACTGAAATTCAAAAATAAGTAAATCTTTGCATTCTGCAGTTCAACAGCCTGGAGCAGCTGTGCATCAACTTCACCAATGAGAAACTGCAACAGTTCTTCAACCACCACATGTTTGTGCTGGAACAGGAGGAATACAAGAAGGAGGGAATTGAATGGGAGTTCATTGACTTTGGGATGGACCTGGCTGCCTGCATTGAGCTCATTGAGAAGGTTATTGGCCCTCACATACTTCATAGTTTTTCAGATATAAAATGTAAAAAGAATCTTCTGTGCTCCAATTAGACCACACTAACCAGAGTAACTCATATTTAATGCAGCACAAACCAGGATTTTTTCTGGACCCCAAGAATTTCATACACATTTTCATTTGTCTCTTACTTCACTGCCTGAGGGATTTTTTGCATTATACATGTGATTTATGGGGCAAAAATTTCAGTCCTAGTCACTACTCTGAAGTTCATACTCAAAGCTGTGTATTTTTTTAATGCATGCTGAGTGAGTAAATACACTGAAAAACCTTTATTTTAACATTTCTTAAGAAATTTTCTCTCTTATTTCAAAGAGCGAGCATGTAGGAAGTTTAAACACTTCCTTATATCTGAATGCTACTACTTTCATTCATTTTGCTTTCCACTTTCACCTAACATGTACAAAATTAATTTCTACATGGAAGACCTTTATTACATCACACCCCCAAACTTTATGGAGGAGCTTGTTTTTGTATAACTGATGGTATATCCACTAACAAAATGATCTTTCCGGAGAAACAAGATTACACATACTGAGGATGATTTTTTTGTATAATTGTTGTCTTCCATTCCTCTTTCTTACATACATTGCCTCTGTTTCTTTCTTCCACACTTACTTTGCATGTTGCTATTTCTCCCAGCCCATGGGCATCTTCTCCATCCTGGAAGAGGAGTGCATGTTCCCCAAGGCAACTGACACCTCTTTCAAGAACAAGCTCTATGACCAGCACCTGGGCAAGTCCAACAATTTCCAGAAGCCCAAACCTGCCAAAGGCAAGGCTGAGGCCCATTTCTCCCTGGTGCACTATGCTGGAACAGTGGACTACAACATCACTGGCTGGCTGGAGAAGAACAAGGACCCTCTGAATGAAACTGTTGTGGGGCTATATCAGAAATCATCCTTGAAGACACTGGCCTTACTCTTTGCATCTGCTGGTGGGGCAGAAGCAGGTGATTTCTTTGAAATCAGTTCTACTATAATTTACAGAAAAATTAGAATCTTGTAATAATATTTTTGCAATAATATTTACATTTCTAAAGTTGAAAACCCAAAACCTCATCTACGTTTCGGAACTCAGTCTAATAAAGGATATTACAATTCCCTAGAGACCTTAATAGATCTGTAGGTTTTAGAACCAGACAGCTGTACTACAGCATTAACCCAGTGTAGCTGAGAAACCAGATTTCTGTAATATAGGCCAATCCCAAATACTTCAGGCAATACAATCCCATGTATCAACATGCTGTCGAATTTATGCATACACTGAGATGTAAGAACACATAAATACTGATGTATTCACTAGCTATTGATTTAATTCCTTGAATATCCTCCTAAGCAAAATGTTACATTTTATTTCCTGACTGCATTTTCTGAATGTCAGCTTGAAGTCACTAGATTTCATTCTGCTGTCATCTGAAAAAATCAAATCTCTCATTGTAACTTTAACCACTGTATGCATTTGCAAATTTTGATCATATCATTACTTTTACTAGATGTTTTAAGATGAACATGCAAAGTTTTTCGTATTGTGTGCTTTTGTTGTTCACTTCTTTATAAAAAATGTATTATTTTTTAGAGACTGGTGGCGGTGGCAAGAAGGGTGCCAAGAAGAAGGGTTCTTCTTTCCAGACCGTCTCGGCTCTCTTCCGGGTACTGTGGAATAATCATTTTAAATTTACCACATTATGAAAAAAAAAACAGAAAATTCAGTTTCAAAAAGCTTTAGACTGATCTAATACACAAAATCTTTGTGTTCAAAAAGGATAAAATCATGTGCTTCTAATAAAGAGGGACTCTCACTGATCTCGGAAGTATTCTTTCAGAACTGCCCAAAAGTTCCGTAAAAAAATATACTGATCATGGTTTTATTGGAGTAGTTTTACTCCATTTAGTATTGAGATTGTGTAAGTGACATTTTTAAACCCAAGGCTTTGTTCTTGCTCCTAAGGAAAATTTAAACAAGCTGATGAGCAATTTGAGAAGCACACATCCCCATTTTGTGCGATGTCTTATTCCTAATGAAACAAAAACACCTGGTAAGTTGCTAAAGTTCAGAGGTGTGACATATCTGATTTTCTCTGTGCAGTAAAATGAAATACCATTTCATTCTGTGATTTATTAGGTGCCATGGAGCATGAACTGGTGCTGCATCAGCTGCGCTGTAATGGCGTGCTGGAAGGGATCAGGATTTGCAGGAAAGGATTCCCCAGCAGAATCCTCTATGCAGACTTCAAACAGAGGTCAGATTACACGCCATCACCCTCTACCCTATCCAAAAATGCTGAATAATTTGCAATTTCTAATTGTTTTAAGTACTGTGGGAGTTATGGGAGAGGTTCGTCATACCTACTTTTAGGTATAAAAAAGTCAATTGTCCAAGTTAGTCATCCCGTTTCTTTCTATAGCTATTGACAAAAAAAGACATTTTCAAAAGGCTTTTATTTATTCTTCTTCTTTATTCATATTCTGGTATGAGATATAGTATTTTTTAACTAACTCTCCAGAAATGAAGTTGATTAACTTAGGCACCTGCAGAAAGTAAGATGACTTTCACCTGTCAGCAGAGACGTGAATAAAGACACTAAAAGACTTTCTAGACTAACCTGTTGGAAAACCAAAAACAATGAAAGTATCTTGCTTGTTGTTCTATATCAGCTGGAAAATATTCAATTAATACGTACTGCCACTGTTTAGGATTGAGATTTTCTTCTCCTTGCTACATATTTTGTTCTTGCACATAAAGCTCGCATTTAGAAATCAGGCATTTAGATAACATGGCATGTGAAATATGTCAGCAGTTACCCACAGAAATCAGTACCAATTCTGTGGTAAAAATCTTTGGACCAAGAGAAATGCACAGTTTTCCATAAAAACGTATTTACCCATGAAAGTGAGATTTCTATACAATGGAAGAGTTCAGATTTATTCATCTCTCTTCCACTCCTGATCCCCCTTCAGAAAGTCTTAACAATGGCATCAGTTGGTACCAGTTTCATTGAGCTTTTGGAAATCTGACCTCCATATTCTATTTCCTCTAATTCCACAGATACAAGGTGCTTAATGCCAGTGCCATCCCCGAGGGACAGTTCATCGATAGCAAGAAGGCTTCTGAGAAGCTCCTTGGGTCAATCGATGTGGACCACACSCAGTACAAATTTGGACACACCAAGGTACAACCCCCCCCATTCACCGTCTGCCTCTGCTTTGCTCTACCTGACAGTGATGTGCTGCAACATTCCCTCTCTCAAGGTGTTCTTCAAAGCTGGGCTGCTGGGCCTCCTGGAGGAGATGAGGGATGAGAAGCTGGCACAGCTCATCACCCGCACCCAGGCCATGTGCAGGGGTTACCTGATGAGGGTGGAGTTCAAGAAAATGATGGAGAGGAGGTAGATATTTACATGCTGGGMCAATCCTTATCAAATACTAATGGCATGAACAAAACTTAAAAGAGGCTACTTCACAACAAATCTMATTTATTTCTCATTAATTCAGCTTCCTAGTATGGAAGTATATCCTGAAAATAGATGAAGCCGTATAAAATCCCAATTCAGGGCAAAAAATTTTTTTAACACTTTGTACTAATTTTTGCTGAATTCATTAAATGGCTACATTATATGTATGTCCAGAAACTCAATATCTAGTCTAAGCTAATTATTTTAGGTCATTGCTAAAATAAAATGAGACAAGCACATATTTCTATCATAAGAGAAGTATCCTCTTCCCTTTGATAACTTTCATAAAGGTGACCAAGTCAACTTATAGAAGTGTTCCTTTTCATTGGCCATGAAAGTGAGCCAAACACCTGGACTCCAAAACTGTCCATACAGATTGATACTCTACAGAACACTGGGAAGTTTTCTTTGGAAATATATATATTATATATAAAATGTCATCTGTTGCAGCTATTACTAAGAAATATATTTAATAGTACATAATAAGTATTTTATATAGAGAGATATATAGAACTACAGCTAAAAAGTATTATGCGTAGAATTTCATGTTATATGTATTCATATATAAAATTAAATATGTTTCATATATTTTTAAATATGTACCAAAATATATTTTGTTACTACCTTTCAGGGAGTCCATCTTCTGCATCCAGTACAATGTTCGTTCATTCATGAATGTCAAGCACTGGCCCTGGATGAAGCTCTTCTTCAAGATCAAGCCCTTGCTGAAGAGTGCAGAGTCTGAGAAGGAGATGGCCAGCATGAAGGAAGAGTTTGAGAAAACCAAGGAAGAACTTGCAAAGTCTGAGGCAAAGCGGAAGGAGCTGGAGGAGAAAATGGCTTCTCTAATGCAGGAAAAAAATGACCTGCAGCTCCAAGTACAGGCAGTGAGTATTGCTAATGGTTTTGACTTGTAATGTCCTATATAAAATCATCCCAAATGTCTCAGTAAAGGCATATTATCCAGAACCAACATTTATTTTAAAAACATACACACATTTTATAAAATAGGAAGGAAAACCACACAGAATAGCTAAATTGAAATCTGCAAATATTAATACATCTACAACCAACTAATGCAGCTGGTTCCTTATACTTTTAAATCAGAAGGGAAATAATCAATTTCCAGTACAGTTTGCAGTATGTAATTTTAAATCCTATATGGTAACTTACACAAGCAATTAGAATCACAAGATAGTCTGAGTCAGAAGGACCCAGTAGGATGATCAAGTCCAGCTCTTAAGTGAATGGCCCATATTGGGATTGAATCCACAACCTTGGTGTTGTTAGCACCATGCTCTGACCAGCTGAGCTGATCTCAGAGTCACTATCACATCTTCATRGAACTTTATTTATTTTACAATTTTGATATGTTATCAACTGACCAATTAAGGTTGTCTGGAGGTCCTATTAACACATTTTATTTGGAGAATYACAAGTGGATTAGGTGGAGTAGGAAGGGTTGAGAGTGTCAGGTATTTCTCTCGCATTTATGGTCCCTGCCTCTTCAAGAAACACAGTGATGAAAGTGGACTCCTTCCTTTTTTTCCCTGGAAATAAGAAGGTAGCAACAATAATGCCCTTAAAACCGTATTTACAAGCAAGGATTTGGATTAATCTAATGACATTTAGATGTCTACAGTCTGAAAGTACATCTGACCTAGTAGTCTCAGGTTCCCTTTATGTTCAACAACAAGAAACTTATTCTTTTAGAGGATGATATAATTAATCAAAAATTTAAAAATTTTTGGTTGAATGGACTGCAAGTTGGTATCATGGCAGATACCTAAATCCGCATGAGACAAAACCCACCCTCGCTGTTTTGCTGAGCTGTAAAAATTTTTCTGCCGGATGACATCTCCGCTCTTTACTAAAGCAAAGAGAAAAAGAACCAGCAGTATGTAAAAAATAAAGATTGCTTCTTAGTAACTTACATCTTAGAATGCCTGTAAGTGCAGGTAATTGGAACTGCCCTGATAAACATCCTTCTCCCTTTCAAACTGTTTTTCTTGACCACAAATGCTAGAAATATGCCTGTGAAACAGTGATCTTATCACTTCAAATTTTGCCAAAACTGAAAGTTCAATTCATGTTCAGAAAATCTCTAGTGAAGCATTGAATAGGATTTTCTCAGAACATTTGAGGGTTTAACATTCAGGTTTTATAACACAATATCCTTAAAAATCTGACTACATGGCTCTCTGCAGTAGACCTCTATGCCGAAGATCTACTACTATTTCCAGTCCACCAAAATGCAACAGAAGTATAATTATTAAAAGATACAATGGATAATGGCTGTATCTTGAAATTAATGTTAAAGTTGAATGAACTGTTGAAGACTCTTCAAATGTGTGATGATATTTTCCTTCATTTTAGGGGATGGAGGCAGTCTAAAACAGATACTCTTATATTACTGACTTTTGCCTAAAAAGGAGATTGCAAAGCTGTTTTGAGAATATTATATTGTTGCTTGAAAATCAATAAGAAAAATTAATTCATTGGAAACTATTTTATTTAAATGAATCATGTAGGAAGCTGATGGTTTGGCTGATGCTGAGGAAAGGTGTGACCAGCTCATCAAAACCAAAATCCAGCTGGAAGCCAAAATTAAGGAGGTGACTGAAAGGGCTGAGGATGAAGAGGAAATTAATGCTGAGCTGACAGCCAAGAAGAGGAAACTGGAGGATGAATGTTCRGAGCTGAAGAAAGATATTGATGACCTTGAGCTAACACTGGCCAAGGTGGAGAAGGAAAAACATGCCACCGAAAACAAGGTATGAGGCAGAACCTGTCACTCACGCTCCAGAAAAGAGCCCTGTGCYCTTACAGGACTTCAATATCTACTTCCTTTCTTTACGCTTGCTCCCTTCTTCCTRAAGGTGAAAAACCTGACRGAGGAGATGGCAGCCCTGGATGAGACCATTGCCAAGCTGACAAAAGAGAAGAAAGCCCTCCAAGAGGCCCATCAGCAGACCCTGGATGACCTGCAGGCAGAAGAGGACAAAGTCAATACACTGACCAAAGCCAAGACCAAGCTGGAGCAGCAAGTGGACGATGTAAGCACACAGACACAGAGTAGGAACAGGACAGGTATGGAGCGTGACCTGGCTGGTAGAGCACTGACGGTCTCGTTGTGTTTAGCTGGAAGGGTCCCTGGAGCAAGAGAAGAAACTGCGCATGGACCTGGAGAGAGCTAAGAGGAAACTYGAAGGAGACCTGAAGCTGGCCCAGGACAGCATCATGGATTTGGAGAATGATAAGCAGCAGCTGGATGAGAAACTGAAGAAGTAAGTGTGGCTCTGAGGTACCTGAGTTCTGGGCTGTCTTTTTGCTTAGAGCTCTAACGTGGTTTGCTTTGCCCAAAGGAAAGACTTTGAAATCAGCCAGGTCCAGAGCAAAATCGAGGATGAGCAAGC
>JACAXG010000267.1:212657-275434 GCA_018881555.1 Amblyornis subalaris
GATGCGCCGTGACCTCGAAGAGGCCACGCTGCAGCACGAAGCCACGGCTGCCGCCCTGCGGAAGAAGCACGCGGACAGCACAGCTGAGCTGGGGGAGCAGATCGACAACCTGCAACGCGTGAAGCAGAAGCTGGAGAAGGAGAAGAGTGAGCTGAAGATGGAGATTGATGACTTGGCCAGTAACATGGAGTCTGTCTCTAAAGCCAAGGTACACAAATATTTCTCCTCATTAATTCAAACTTAATCAAGTATTTATATTTTAGCATACAAATTTTATTTAGTCACATTTAGAATAAACGATTGCACTTTGCAACTTGAATTTGTGATTATATCTTTCACTGTTATTATAATATTTTTTGTATCCTTTGGGTGAGAGMTAAAAAACTTCACCAGTAGCACCTAACCTAAGGAAATCTGGGGTCTCATTGCTTGGTTCAGAATAATATGTAATGAGAGGCACTGACCATATTGCTTTTTAGCTTCTTCTGAAATAGAAATTATTCCTAGAATAGAAATTGCCCTTTACTTTTTATTCCTATTTTTCTTTTCGTTCCCTAAATATTTTGATGATAAAATCTCTTAAGAGAYAAACAGAATTTTAAATTATTTCCTCATTTTACAGTGTCCCATCATTCTTTTTTTCTATTGAAAATAGATGAGTGTACAGTAATAAATTATAGAATCATAAAATGGTTTCGGTTTGAAGGGACTTTAGAGATAATCTCATTTCATCCCTCCTGCAATGGGCAGGGAATATACAAATGTTGGAATTGGGGACATAAACTTCATAGAAATATCTGTYAGTTAACTGAGAAATTTTGGCTTCTGAATCATTCTTTTTTCCTTCTTAGAAGGAAGAGTTTAGAGAAGATTCCAGATTCTCACTAATTTTGATTTTATCACCAATCATCTTTCCTTCTGTTTTTCATGCAAATAGGCAAATCTGGAGAAGATGTGTCGCTCCCTAGAAGATCAACTCAGTGAGATTAAGACAAAGGAGGAGGAACAGCAGCGCATAATTAATGACATTAGTGCTCAGAGAGCTCGGCTACAAACAGAATCTGGTAAGGCATTTGTGTTTTTAAGAGACTACTGTATATGACCTGGGTCTTTTCAAAAAAATGTCAGAATCACCTGGGCTCTTGGAGGATTGAACATGAGCTAAGATGAACAAGAAATGTATTCTTGTGATGATGATGGCCAATAGGACCCTGAGAGAATCCTGAGTTGCATTAGGAGAAGCATTGCCAACAGGTTAGCAGAGAGTGATTCTTCCCCCTACTCAGCACACGAGGCCACACCTGGATTGCTGTGCTCAGTGCTAAGCTGCACGGTACCAAAAAGAGACATCTTGGAACAGGGCTAAAAATATGTTTAAGGAACTGGAACAACTAGTCACTGGGATAGCTCCCCAGGGCTTGGTAGAGTGATGACTAGAGGTTTTCAAGACACAACTGGACAGGATGCTAGATAATCTCATCTAGACTCCTTTTCCCATGACAGTTTGGACCAGATGACCTTTCAAGGTGCCTTCCAGCCTGGATTGTTTTATGATTATATGACTTGTGTTACAAAGAATTAATCTCTCATAACTATGGTGTCATCCTTCTGCTTCTCAGGCAACATTCAGAAGAGGACAGTGATACACCTTGGCACATACACCACATTGCAGAATCATTGAATAGTTTGAGTTGGAAGGTCATCTAGTCCAAACCAAACCCCCTGCAGAGACCAAGGTCATCTTTAACTGCATCAGGTTGCTCAGAGCCCCATCTAACCTGACCTTGAATGTTTCCAGGAATGGGGCATCCACCATCTCCCTGGGCAACCTGTGCCAGTGGTCTATCACTCTCATTTTAAATATCTTCTTTCTTCTGTCTAATCTAAATTGAACCTCCTTCTGTTTAAAAATATTACCTCTTGTCCTATCACAACAGGTTCTGCTAAAAAGTTTGTTTTCATTTTTCTTATAGACCCTCTGAAGTATTGAAAGGTTGTAATAAGGTCACCCCAGAGCCTTCTCTTTTCCAGACTGAACRACTCCAATTTTCTCAGCCTTTCCTCATAGTAGAGATTCTTCATCCCTTTAATCACCTTTGTGGACTCACTGCAAGAGGTTGATGTCCTTCCTGTGTTGGGAACCCCAATGCAGTAGTCCTGACAGGGTTCCACAAGAGCAGAGTAGAGGGGTAGAGAATCCCCCCTCCTCTGCTGCCTACGCTGCAGTGGATGAGCCCAGGATACAATTGCTTTCTGGGCTGCACGTGCAAATGGCCAAGGCAGGGCTGCTCTTAATCTGTTCATCCCCCAGCCTGGACTGATATCAGGTGTTGCCCCAACCAAGCTGCAGCACTTTKCACTTGGCCTTGCTAAACCTCCTGAGATTCCCACAGGCCAAAATCCCTTTGGATGGCACTGTAGTACTCATTCTGTAAATTCGAGGCTTAGTGCAAACATAGTGTAAGGCTAGTCAGATTTTACACAATGGGTCATTTCTAGCCTCTAAGATAAATAGTTTAGCATACCAAGAGATGTGGGTAGGTATCAGTGATTAGGAATCCATGAAAGAAATAACATTTTGTTTAACTCCAAATATTTTTATATGGGCATTTAATTATCAAGATTAACACTTTTACGTAAGTCATAACAAGGTTTTTTTACTCATCTGAACTCTCCCAGGTGAATATTCACGCCAGGTGGAGGAGAAGGATGCTCTGATTTCTCAGCTGTCAAGAGGCAAACAGGCTTTCACCCAACAGATTGAGGAACTCAAAAGGCACCTAGAGGAAGAAATTAAGGTGAGAAGACTTTCCAAATTCCATGTCATTCATTGGATTCCTTCTCTCTAGGAGGAGCTTCAGATACATATGAAATTACAGAATAAACAACATGAGGGGGAGGAAAAAAACGTTACTCAATACAGTGCGAGCCTCCCCATACTAGCTTTTCTCCTCCTTCCCTGCAGTCTATATATTAATTCTTCCGCAGATTCCCAGACCTTCCATTTTCATTTAGTAGCTTGCCTACTTACTCACAGCAGAATCACTGCCCATCAACATTTTATTCAGGTGATTTCCCAGGATATTTCCATTCATTGTCACATTGCTATTCTTCCCCAAGGCCAAGAACGCCCTGGCCCACGCCCTGCAGTCTGCTCGCCACGACTGTGACTTGCTCCGGGAACAATATGAGGAGGAGCAGGAAGCCAAGGGGGAGCTGCAGCGYGCCCTGTCCAAGGCCAACRGYGAAGTGGCCCAGTGGAGAACCAAATACGAGACGGACGCGATTCAGCGCACRGAGGAGCTCGAGGAGGCCAAGTACGTGGGGAAGCAGGATGGCAAATGATGGGAGAAGACTGAGGCTGGATGAGGGAAATTGGAATCTCTGAGAGTAGGTTAGGACAAAAGCGGGTTGAAGGCAGGGATATACTGTCTGTGGTAAAGTGGAAAGAGGCAGGGAGAGAAAAAGTGCAGATTGGAAGGGAAAACATGGGCTTTAGGGCTAGTAGTGCTAAGACAGGCCCAATCTTCCATAGGTGRTAAGACACAGAAGTGATAGATCTTGTTGGCTGCATGCACTCTTGGACAATAAGCAACATTGTGGAAATCATCTTGATCAAAACCTCCAAAGTAACCAACTGCCCCCTCATGACAGTAGAGGACTGACACCCTTTCAAGCTCTAACCTGGACTGTGCTTCTCTCCTCCCAGGAAGAAGCTGGCCCAGCGCCTGCAGGATGCAGAGGAACATGTTGAGGCTGTCAATGCCAAATGTGCCTCCCTGGAAAAGACAAAGCAGAGGCTGCAGAATGAAGTGGAGGACCTGATGATTGATGTGGAGCGATCCAATGCTGCCTGTGCTGCTCTGGATAAGAAGCAGAAGAACTTTGACAAGGTCTTTTGGCCTYCAGCCCTGGCACTCCCRGMCAGASCATCCCCCCGTGCTTGCCGCWTCCCTACTCACACCCTGTTTCTCTTCAGATCCTGGCAGAATGGAAGCAGAAGTATGAGGAAACKCAGGCTGAGCTGGAGGCCTCCCAGAAGGAGTCCCGCTCTCTCAGCACGGAGCTGTTCAAGATGAAGAATGCCTATGAGGAGTCCTTGGACCACCTGGAAACAATGAAGCGGGAGAACAAGAACTTGCAGCGTAAGTCCCTGGCCCTCTGCTCCTCAATGGCCTTTCTCTCTATCAGCCATTACCGCCATTCCTCATGGGTGTGTGCCTGCAGGTCAGCAAAGATGCCTGTCCCCTTGGTGGGAGAGGGCCCTTCCCATTCTGCTCTGGGCCTGACCATGCCATTGGTCTTTGTTCCCACAGAGGAGATTTCCGACCTCACGGAGCAGATTGCTGAGGGAGGAAAGGCAATTCATGAGCTGGAGAAAGTCAAGAAGCAGATTGARCAGGAGAAATCTGAACTGCARGCCTCCCTGGAGGAAGCTGAGGTACACAGCATTATTTATTGCTCTCTTATGTGTCTTGGTTCTCTATTTCATTCATCTYATTCCCAGACAAAAGAGGAAAAGAGGTCATATAAAAGTAGAGGTATTATCTAAACATAGCACTCTTTTTCACTCAGAGCTTCGGGTTCAACATTTGTCATGTGAAAAGTATTCTTTTTTTTTTTGTCCAGGCCTCCCTAGAACACGAGGAGGGGAAGATCCTGCGCCTGCAGCTTGAGCTCAACCAAGTGAAGTCTGAGATTGACAGGAAGATAGCAGAGAAAGATGAGGAGATCGACCAGATGAAGAGAAACCACCTGCGAGTAGTGGACTCCATGCAGAGCACCCTGGATGCTGAGATCAGGAGCAGGAATGAAGCCCTGAGGCTGAAGAAGAAGATGGAGGGAGACCTGAATGAAATRGAGATCCAGCTGAGCCATGCCAACCGCCAGGCTGCAGAGGCACAGAAGAACCTGAGAAACACACAGGCAGTGCTCAAGGTATGTTGAACAGATATTGCCTACAGAGAAATATCTTAGATGATACTTTCAGTCCACAACAGTTCTAAATCTGCTTATAATTTCTTTCAATGCCTCTACAGGACACCCAGATCCATTTGGACGATGCTCTYCGGTCCCAGGAGGACCTGAAGGAGCAGGTGGCCATGGTGGAGCGCAGAGCAAACCTGCTGCAGGCTGAAGTTGAGGAGCTACGGGCAGCCCTGGAGCAGACAGAGAGGTCAAGGAAAGTGGCTGAGCAGGAGTTAATGGATGCCAGTGAGCGTGTGCAGCTCCTCCACAGCCAGGTGAGGTCACTTAGCAAGAAATGGCACTCTCAGTAACAGGGAGAACACTTTTATGCTTTATTCCAGTAACCATTGGAGGCTCGACTTGAAGGATGACCGTCCTTTTTTCAGAAGTATTCATCATGTTACTAAAAGAGATCTTTGCAGAAAAAGTGTGTGCACGGGTTGTTTTCCCAGGCTGCATACAATAATGATACCCATGCTTCTACCATATTTGCATTCTCAGACACTTTATTCACAGGGACATGCCAAGTGCTCTTAGCAGTCAGGGAATGGAACTCTAAGACCACAGCAACATTCATTTCCTGTCAGTTGAAATGTGCTGAGGAATCCCCATGTAGTGTTTTACTAGCAAGAAAGTGGAGATGAACTCCTGGCTCTGATTTAGCATATATGAAGCAGAGTTTGATATGAGCTATGTGTCATAACAGTCATCAAGCAGTCAAGTGCTGAAATCTATGGAAAGTGTACAGTTTCAAGTGCTGAAAAGATTCTGGAAAGGATGCATCCTATCTACATTCCAAATTTTTCTCTTTTCTGTTGTTGAGAGTGGATTACTCTTCCCCAATGTTGAAGAGAAGGCATTTCATTGACTTCTCTAACTCTATTTTTGTTATTTTCCTGTACCAGCCATAGTGGACGAGATGTGGCACAGATTATATTTCTAAGCACTTTTCCAAATTAATAAAAATGAATTATTGGAGAAAAAACAAAACAAAATGGTTTTTCCCCAGTGATAAGAAATATTCCTAGAAAACTCTCTGGTATTGATTTTTCCCATAATTATGTCTTAAGTTATTGAAAATCCTGTGATGTTCTTGATTTCAAATAATGAACTAACAAAAACAAAYCTCTGATGCTGCTCAACAGAACACCAGTCTGATCAACACCAAGAAGAAGCTGGAAACAGACATTTCCCAGATCCAGAGTGAAATGGAGGACACGATCCAGGAAGCCCGCAATGCTGAGGAGAAGGCCAAGAAGGCCATCACTGATGTGAGTTGGGGGCTCCTTGCACTGCTGATGGTGAAKGTACTCTCCCCAGAGTATCTCCAGCCACAAAATGGCTTTGACCCTTTGCTCTGATCAGGCGGCCATGATGGCAGAAGAGCTGAAGAAGGAGCAGGACACCAGTGCCCACCTGGAGAGGATGAAGAAGAACCTGGACCAGACGGTGAAGGACCTGCAGCWYCGYYTGGAWGARGCCGAGCAGTTGGCACTGAAGGGAGGGAAGAAGCAAATCCAGAAGCTGGAGGCCAGGGTGCGTAGGGCTGGGGTTGTGCATGAGTGAGCCTGTCCTTGGAGAGACACGGCCAGGGAAGCTGCAGGGATGGGCTTCTCCTTGCAGGTGCGGGAGCTGGAAGGGGAGGTGGATGCTGAGCAGAAGCGCAGCGCTGAGGCCGTGAAGGGTGTGCGCAAGTACGAGCGGAGGGTGAAGGAACTGACCTACCAGGTAAGGCAGGAAGCTTCTTCGTGTTGACACACTCTTCTTCCAGGAAGCCAAAATGTAGCCTTGACAGACTTCTCTCTATCCTGAGTCACACACACAGAAAGGAGAATAATGAAAACACCAAAATATTGCTATCTTCTAGTCATGTTAGGAAGATCCAGCTTATCACTTCTGTCTTACTGAGCAGCAATGGTGACTTAGAAATGTTACTCTCTGTTTCATGCAGAGGGGGGTAAAAGGGATGCTTCTCTATCTTGTCATTCTCTTTAGTCTGAGGAAGACAGGAAAAATGTTCTCAGGCTGCAGGATCTGGTGGACAAGCTGCAAATGAAGGTGAAAGCTTACAAGAGACAAGCTGAGGAGGCTGTGAGTATCACTGTGTTCAGAGTCAGTCTTCTTCCAGGTGGAAGTGGAATTCTGTGTTGATGTTTTCCCCTGTATAGTGTTGTTTGAAGCCAGGTCAGCATTGTGGGAGTAGGTCTCTGCTTCCTTTCATTTTCTTTACTKTGTATTTTCACCTAGCAGGAAAAGAAATCAACTTCAAAAATTGTAAGAAATAATTTTATAGCAGTAAAGAACTGCAAAATAATTTAATGGAAACAATAGTAATTATATATACTTATTCAAAAATTCCAAAATGCGCTAGCATTTCATATCCAGAGCTGGACTCTTGGTATGTCTTATTGACGATCTAAACATTTAGCTTGGATTACCCCTACAAATATTACAATTACATACTAACTCATAACCTTAAGGAGTTTCTTTCATTATTCAAAGTGAAAATGCCACAGCATGCACAGGGCAGTGTTACAGTAGGAATATTTTAAAACACATTTTATGTTTCTTCCTATCTCCAGGAGGAGCTGTCCAATGTCAACCTCTCCAAGTTCCGCAAGATCCAGCACGAGCTGGAGGAAGCCGAGGAGCGGGCTGACATTGCAGAGTCACAGGTCAACAAGCTCCGAGCGAAGAGCCGGGAAATCAACAAAAAGACAGAAAGTGAAGAGTAAACGCGTCCAGTGCTGTAAAGTGAGAGAATTGCACAAAATGTGACATTCTATCACTTTTATTTTGTAATCACTGCTTTGTCCTTCATCAGTCTATAGATGAGTAATGCCTAGATAATAAAAACTGTAGAGCTTTTCACATGTAAATAATGAGAAGTTGAGTGTTGCATTTTAATCATTACCCCGAATTCTTCTAAGGTTTACATTTTTCCTTGCTCATTTAAACTTCTTTATTCAATTAAAAATCTTACTTCAGGTATTCTCAAAGTGTTTCAGCCACTGTTAAAGTGGTCTAATCAGACATCCTCCTTTGTTCTCACAAGGAAATTTCATGTAATACTTCCTTAGCTGAGAAAATCATTATTTCTCTGAAACAGAATGTAATTATCCCTTATAACTGTTGCTTTAGGAATATAATAGATATTATCTCAAATGTTCTGTCCAAAGAATAAGAACTTATTGCACCTTCCATTAATCCTGCCTAATCTTTGATTATTCTTTTAAATCTTGTGTCTTCTTTGCAAGATCTTATTTCAACTTAAACTTCTTCAATCCTTCGAGCCAATTTGGAACATAAGTTAGAGGACATTGAAACCTAAAATGAGATCTACTTTCAACTTTTGTTCACAAAAGTGATGTGCAAACCAACATTCCCAGGGCAGCATAACCAGCATAATCAGCAAACTCATATAGTTGGTCATTGTCTATATTCTGTTTCCAAAACTATCCTGAATCTTCTAAGCTGTTCAGGCAGACGCTTACCTCCTAAGAAGTCTCCAGGGTAATCCAGATAAGTTTGCCCAACATGTCCTCACTCAAAATGTGAGTTTTCATTTTTTGTTGATTCTAGCAAACACCAGAGAAACCCACGGTCACCCCTTTAAACGCGGAGAAATAGGCGTCAATTTCTCTGTCATTATCTAATATTTAGAGGACCTGTCCTTCCACAGTTTGAAGAGATTTGAACCACTGACACCTTCTCAAGATTTTGTCATATTCCACTTGGAAATAAGATAATTGAAGAAGCCAAATCAACCATTACTGTTGAAGATTCACAGCTATGCCTTCAGGACTAAAAAGCATTTATCTACAAAGAAAAATGTTTAAATTGTCTCTGCAGTATAATAGTGAAAATGTTAATCTGGCAAAGGACGACCACATTTTACAGACTCATCAGCACTACTGAATGGCTGGCAATTCACTGGTGTGACACAGGCCTGTCCTGCTCTTTGATTGGTTGATGAACCTAATGAGTTCACAAGCACTAAGAAAATTCAATTATCCTCCTTTRGAGTTGGACCATACCCTAAAACTTTTGTCCATGTCTTCCTTTCATACCTTAGTGTTAACCRGACAGTGAGGCTGTAGTGCTATCTGCTGTGTTTTGAAGAAGTCCAGAGCTGAAGACTATGATAAGCAACGCAACTTCCCTCACAGTAGACTTCTRTTTGTAGTTTCTTTACTTAGCATTTTCTGAGACAAGTGATCTAGCCCACAACACATTTGCCATTTGGCATTGAGACACCACTGACTGAGACCAACTTTACAGCCATTGTACTTCTCAGTGAACACAGGCTGGACTAAACAGTATTGCAGGTCTCAAAAATTATCATAATTCTAAATAGTTCATCAGTCATTCACCACCCTTCCTGTTTCCCTTAAAAAAATTAAAGTTATTAAGTTTTCTAAGCATGGAGTGCTGAGGAACAGACAGAACAACTGGTGTTCAATTGACCACAATCACTTCTGATTATATATTACCTTATATAACCTCTAGTTGCTTTCCACAGTTCTGATCCTTGACACATGAAAGACAGCCKTCAGTGACTGGGGCCTATTCAGTAATTTTTCCCCTTTGTTTTCTATTTAATGAATGTTATTCAAACTAAGATTGAAGATGAAAATACTAAATACCTCATAGGTTTTCCAAAGTTTTAAGATCCATATGTGAAATACTAGAATCACAGAATGGTTTGGGTTGGAAGAGACCTTAAAGCTCATTCCAGCCCCCTGCCATGGGCAGGTGTGAAAGACTGAACTTCTATGTGTTAATGATTCAAAACATTTCCCAGYTGTGAAGGTACAGAGTGTTTTGTTGGACATGGGTTTGGAGACAGAGGATGCAAACTTTTGGGTGTGTAATGGCTAAACCTTTAAGACAGAGTGAATGATGGGCTATGAGTAAGATAAGAAACAAACTCGGTGGAGACAGGATGGAGCCTCTTGTCATGCTAAATTATCTTCCCTTGCACAAACCACTGGATTGTAAAAGTCCCCCTCCTCTCCTTCCCAGGGAAGGTCTGATGRGGCATCCCTGGCTCAAATGCCTGAGAGAGCTGTCATGTCTTAGAAGGTATCGTAAACCATCAAAGACTCCCAAAGTGCCCCCAGACTCATTTCTGAGGCCTTCCACCGGAGGACTGAAAGCTTCCCCACCCCCCGACAGGAGGTACCTGGGTGTTCCCACCAAGTCTAAATGTATTTTAACCCACCAGACTTTGTGTTCCGGGGGCTTCTTCCCCCTRTCCCAATGAATCGAGACCAATGGACAACTCACCACAGGTCGAAGGGTGGTGAGGTTTTTGCACTCACTCACTATCTCTTTTCCCTTATACACATCCTTAGGTGGCCTTTTGCATTTTCATATTGCAATGCTTCCATATTGTTATATTACTATACATAATAATAATTAAAACAGMTACATACCTGCTTTCCTTTGCAACCAAATTGTTCTAAAATTTTCTATATACATATACATTTTCTATATATGTATATTCTATATACATGTATTTATACACATTGATCATTCAGTGTTGTTTCATGCTAATACACCCCAAGAGATCTATTAACAAGAACCTGGGTTACTCTCGTCTCCTGGGACAGGTCGTAAAATCAGGGACACCTTTAACTATCCCAGGTTGCTCCATGCCCCATCCAATCTGGCCTTGAACACTTCCAGAGATGGGACAGCCACAGCTTCTTTGGGCAACCTGTGCCAGGGCCTCCACACCCTCACAGGGAACAACTTCTTCCTAGTATCTAATCTAAAGCTGCTCTCTTTCAGCGAGAAGCCATTCCCCCTTGTCCWGTCATTCCGGGCCCTTGTAAAAAGACCCTCTCCAGCCTTCCTGTAGGCCCCTTTTAGGCACTGGAAGAGTCTCTAAAGTCTCCCCAGAGGCTTATCCAGGTGAATACTCCCAGCTCTCCCAGCCTGGCTCCAGAGCAAGGGGGCTTCAGCCCTTGAAGCACCTCTGTGACCTCTTCTGGAGTCTCTCTAACAGCTCCATGTCCTTCCTGTGCTGGGACCCCAGGGCTGGGGGCAGCTCTGCAKGTGGGGTCTCACCTGAGCAGGTCAGAGGGACAGAATCCCTCCCTCCCCTGCTGCCCATGCTGGGGCATCAGCACAGTACACAGGGAGGTTTCTGGGTCCCACCACACACAGTCAGGGAATGTTGAGCTTCTTGTCCAGCAAGACCCCCAAATCCTTCTCCTCAGGGCTGCTGTTGATTCGTTCCTCACCAGGCCTGTACATGTGTCTGGAAAGGCAGTTCATGCATACATACAGATCTATGTGTGTATATACATACACATATATACACATACCTAGATACATATTTATGTATGCATACATGCACATTTATGTATAYGTATATATACATATATATATGCATACATACACTCATATATTCTCCAAAGCTATTCTTTTCAACAGGGATCCAGTAACATGAAAATGTATGTTACTCTTTCATCACTGGTATATAATAAAGGTCAAAAGTAGTCACTCTTTTTAGCATTCAGTTTCAAGGCTTTTATATACTTTACAGTTTTACAGGACAGCTTGCCCTGATCGGATTCCCAGCTGAGTGTCACATCTCCAAAAATGTTCCCAGAGTCACATGTCAGGCACCTGAGAAAGGGTGTCTGTGGGATTGATTGCCACCTGTGAAAAGGGTTGCTACCGAGTTCCTTTTGGAGAAAGAAAAAGATGACAAATCAGCATGCAGCTTTTGTAGAACACAGATAGTCCTGTTTTAATGTATGACATAGAAACAAAACAGCAGGAAGCCTCCTTGCTTAGAAACCCTCTTATCTGCCAAGTTCAGGTTTTTGGGGGTCCCACTTCCTACATTTCATGATGTTTTTTTCCTGCCTCTGAGTCAAGCAGATAAACTTTTTCTTTCAGGGAGTGTGTGGACTTCTAACCAGAGTGTAGTCCAAACCATTTCTGTCCAGAGGTACAAACTTTGTAGACAGTAGCTGCCTTCTTTGACACTAGCTTAGCGTGCATGCCAGCATAAAGAGACGACTTTGCTCCTGCACAGGCTACTTTGCAGTGTAGGCACAGGCTCTTATTTTTGATTAAGATAATATGGGCCGCAAAGACCCTCCAAACTCTGCGAATCTGTATCAGTTCATAACAGAAACCAAGGCTGACAGGTCCATTTTATCAACTCAGCCCTGAGGGGGAGTTTGTAATTCCCCTGCCAGMAGCAGCAGCACTCCTGTGGAACCCACAACACCTCATCCCCTGTGGACTTCAGCTGGAGTGGTGGCAGGGCTGCGCAATGCTGCAGCAACCTCCTTTGGCTGTGGAATGCTGCAGGCCAGATGAACACTTGAGCTGTGTCTAACAGGCTGACTGCGAGCCGTCAAACCCTGGAGAAGAGGCTGGGCGACAGCTTCTCCCTCTCCGTGTCAGCCTGATACACCTTGCAAGACTGTGCAAAGATACTGATGTTTGCTCTGGTTTGCCAACCAGATCAGTCACAAGGAATCTGGTCTCTTCAGGTTTTGTACGGTATTGGGCCATTCAGTGACACCACTGGCACCMGAAAACAATGTGAAATATGTCACGTAGCCTATCTGGCATCACAGCTTTCACAAATGGCACAGCAACGTGCTGATGAGGCCTCAGACATTACGCTAACACCAGTAAAAACACTAAGTTTGACTCCTTCTGCTTACCCTCCAAATGAATCTGTGATTTTTACACTCATATATTTTCCAAAGCTATTCTTTTGAACAGGGATCCAGTAACATGAAAATGTATGTTACTCTTTCATCACTGATGTATAATTAAGGTCAAATCGATCGATTCCAAATCCATAGCTGTGTGTTATCACCACTGCCACCAGCCTTTTTTTTCCTTGCTTGCTCACACTCTGTTCTCAGAGCAGTGCTGTCACACCTCYAACCTCACTCCAGCCTGGTTCTGCCCAATGCATCACAGCCAGTCTGACAGGGGGTACTGGCTGAGACCCACTGGAGGGAACACTGCAGTACTGTCCTGTGCTCAGTACAAGGCAGTACCTTGCTGCAGGTGAGTCTCTGGTCTGGGCAAACATTTCCAACAACAAACATTAAATAGCTAAAATTATTGCCCCACAACCATCATGCCTCAGCTAAGTCTGAAGGAAAGCAGAGGCGTGAGTGGAAAAGGCTCAGTCCTACACATGCTTTTACAGAAAGAAGAAAATAAGGCTTCAGTCTGCTCCAGCCATGACATTTTCTCTGCCTGACTGACTTCTGTTGAAGCTCTGCAGACATGAGGCTGCAGCTAGGGTTCATCCCCACTGGTATGATGGGCTGCAGAGACAGGCTGAGGAGCTGATCGCACCCATGGAATAGTTTACACCATAGAACCGTAGAATCATTTAAAATTGGAAAAGACCTCCAAGACCATTGAGTCCAACCATAACACTGACAGGTCCACCACTAAATCATGTACCTAAGTGCTACATCTACATATTATTTGAACATTTTCAGGGTGTTGACTCCACTGCTSCCCTGGGTAGCCTATTCCAATGCCTGACCACTCTTTCAGTGAAGAAATATTCCCAAATTATCAACCTAAACCTCCCTGGCACAACTTGAGGCCATTTCCTCTTGTCCTTCCCCTTGTTCCCAAGAAGCAGAGCCTGACCCCCACTCGACTCCACCATCCTGTCAGGGAGTTGTAGAGAGCGAGATCATCTTGCCTGAGGCTCTTTTTCTCCAGGATGAGTCTCCCCAGCTCCCTCAGCTGCTCCTCATCAGACTTGGGTGCCACACCCTTACCCAGTAACTTCTCATAGCAGGACAGTCAGAGGAATGAATCCCAAAATATCGTGAAAGATCTGTGTGTGTCTCCTAAGGTCTATCTTCCACCTCATATTGCAGATGCCATGTTGTTCCCGCAGAGGAAGCCCAGCAAGCATGCAGGCAACATTTGGGCGGCTTGTGTTAGGTTATGTGATAACAACTTCTGTGCTGCACAGRGAGACCATGGCAGGAGGGGGAGCTCAAATAACACCCTGCCTAGCTATGTTCAGACCCTTCACTGGGGCCCATCAGCCCATCAATGGCACTCSTCTTCCAGTCCAGGGGAGCACAGGGTGCTTTGGGGACCCCCAAGGAAGAAGCATCTTGGCCAGGTCCCCAGGACTGTCATGATGCAACACAAGGTCCAGGATGAGGGTGTGAAACCCGCTACCATGAGCCACAGGGAGCAGCTTTCCTTTCTGACTGAGGAGGGCTGCTGTCAGGGGTGTGGGGCACGCCATGGAGTGGAGGGGAAGAGCTGTTGGAAACACACAGGGCTAGTGATGGGATGTTTTAGGTACGTATATACATATTTTTATATAGATAGATGTATTTATGTATGTAAATGCATATACAGAGCACATACCTTGGCTTTGTGTGTGTTTGTACCTCCTGGGAGCACATCTTGGACCTTGCTACATGGACATAGACTAGGGGGCATGGATCTCAAGGCATGGAGCAGCTGAAGCCTAACCTCTTTCAGGCTGATGGATCCATCAGGCTGATGGATCCAACATGGTGTATTTAACATCTGGCACGGTCAGCAAGAGACAGCTGGGCTGTGAGTGTTCCCAAAACAGCAGATTCAATATTCTCAGTATGGGGAGAGAATTGATCCTTTTCAAATGTGTTCTATCTGTCAGAACTATTAACCAAACCTTTGGAATATTGTGAGGGAAACTCCTGGATTAACCAGGGTCACGGACTGAGAAATACATACACAATACTGTGTATCTGAAGACTGGTGTGGAAATTGGCTTCATGAGCTGGTTTCTTTTGAAAAACTGTTGGTCACCACAGACCAAGTCCTAACTACCTTGACCACAAAGCAGGTAGAGATCGGAGAGCAGAGGCCAGGTTCTCTGTAAACCACCTGTTGGAAGATGAGTTACAGAGATATTGACAATTGCCAATGAGTGACCTCAGCTTATGGAAGAGTCTCTACTTTTATGAAGTTAATAGGGTAATAGGGCTTCAGTTCACACAGGAGCACTATGGGAGGGATGAAAGGTGCAAATTTCATCATTAGCTTCCTATAAAGGATTTTGTGCTTTTCGCCCTTTTTCCAACTCCTTTGTCTCTACACCCTGACCTACAACGAAACTTGTAGCTGTAAGTACTGCAAATATGGGGATAATGCACGTGTGAGCACTGTTGATAATGTGCAATTCCTCCACAGATTGTACACACATGCCTGTGTAAACATCTCTCTGGGAACACATATGCAGTCTTGGTACTGATTGGACCYGAGGGTGTGGAGCTGCAGCAATCATGTCACTCTCAGGTTAACTGATCCAGCATTTTCCCTCGAAATCGTGAGCTTGCTGAATTGCTGTTACAAAAGTATCCAGGAGTTCCTTCAAAATACTTTAGTTAGGAAGACAGTGAAGGTTGCTAAAAAGAGTTGCTGCAGGGTCTTGCCTGTAAAATGTTGTAAAGGACAACATGGAGWTTTCTGCATGTTTTGAAAACTAGAGAAGTACAGCACATTTCACAAATTTCACTCTTTCCTATACCCATCCTCCCAGACATTTTCATAGCAAGGAAAGTAGCAGTCCTTGCTGGAATTGGCTTCAGCTTGGCCTCACAGAGATGCCTTGGTGAGTAATTTTGGAGTGGATGACTGTTCAGGCAGTTCTAAGTGGCTGTGAGAAGAGCAGAGCCCTGGTATGASCCCAGTGACCCAGCTCTGCACCTGGCTGCTGGCAAGACTGCAGGTGAAAAATGAGGCTGACGTGGGCAGAGGGCAACACGCAGAAGTAATCTTGCTGTGACAGAAGGTCACTTCTCCACACTGCCTTTACTGTTTACTTTGAAACAGCTCAAGCAAAGCACAATGTTGATGTCCCAGATATAGAATATATTTTATAAAAAGCAGAAGAGTTCTTAGCACCTGGCAAGGTCCTCCTGATGCCCTGGTAATCCCTAGTGAGTGCACAACAAGAGCTGTTTCATAACCTGCTGGCAGGCTCTATGGACAAGGACAGCAAGGGTATAGGGGACATTACTTAGAACGGCTGTGAGGTTCATCAAGTACATTGAGGGCACCAGGCCCTCGGAGGGCAGTACAGGAGGGCTGTGCTGGGCCCTAATGCAATAGATACATAACTAYTGCTGCTTGACTGAGCTTCCCCCCAAGTTGCTCCTGGGATTTGCTTCAGATCAAGCCACTTTGGACACTCAGAGGGACACTCGGRGACACATACATCGGCAGCAGGATTAACAGCCTGTCGTTGTCCAGGATCACTTCTCAAAACTATCTATATAACAACACAAACACAGAGTTAGCTTCTTTAAGAAAGGTGATATACCTTCTCACATGGCTTATAGATATTCCCTAAGGCAGTACAAGCTGGTCCTCCCACCTGTCCACATATCTTTGATTCTCCACTAGGTTCGTGGCATACTATTTCCCTTTACAAATGCTGTTTTTCTCGGTACATTTATTTATCACTGTGTCCTCAACTTCTAATCATTATTAGCTTCTACTTTTTCCCCAGTACCGGCACTGGGTTTACTGGGCCACCATTGCCTGAAACACTTTTCAAAAATTAGCATTCTACTCGACAACTTCCAGATCTCCAAAAGCAAGGCAGCTTTAGTAAGAGCTCACACACCACAGCCAACAGTTGAGATGTTACATCTCCATGCTTTTGTGGAAACCTTGGGTAAATATGCTCTGGTCTTGGCCACTTGTAACTGACTATTTGTGTTTGGCAACAGGCAGAATGTACAATCCTCATCATTTAATTAGATGAAAAATTCTGGCATGGAAGTCAAGCCCTTTCTATCTCAACACTGTTTGGRTTTTTTTCTGCTGCTACTAGATAACATTCCAAATAAGCAGTATAATTTGCTCTTGTACAAGGATACAGTACAGGTATGAGATCAGCTGTAAGTGGGAGCAAACAATATGTACTATTTCAATTGCTTCTGCCTCTACTTCTGTTTTTGCTACCAGAATGGCTTGGATTTTAAAAAATAAAAAAAAAGTGTTTTGTGGCCTTCACAATGGCAAGGTATGAATAATGGCCTGGTAATGAATTGTTTGCAGTTTGGTTGCCTCCAAAAGGGCATAAGGAAGAAGAAGATCTGTCATTTAAGGTGAAATAGCCCCATAGTCCACAGGGTAATATATAGTTCTTGTCAGTAACTTGCACAGAATACGGATTGCTGCCAACTTTGCAACTGCTGAGACATGACCATGTCACTGCTTTGTGCTGGGGGAAAAAAAAGGTAGAACAATAAATTTAGGATAGACATCCCCTTTCACCCAAAATACACAGTATATATCATTGACTGTTTTGCAATGTTCAGTAGTTAACGGAAAGACATCTTCAGTGCTCATGTTCCAGTATTACAACAGAAGATTTTCTTGGCTGGGGGTAAGTGACAGCTGTGAAAAAAAAGCTTGCAAATATATTTTTAGAAAGGAATTCCTCAAAGATTATCGTTGATTCCTTGGTGCAGTGTCAAACTCATGTTCAGTGATGCAGAAAATCAACACTAAGTATCATACACTTTTGACAAGTTTAGATTATCTTTCTGCTCCCTTTACATAAATTATCTTTGTACTTTCATCGGAAAAGAATATCATTGAAAGTTAGGCTCAACAGATCAAAGTACATATTTTCAAAGCTTGAAACATTTGTTTCTATTAAATGCAGGAATGCTTCCTAAGGTCAAAAATGTGTTTGAAGGTACATCTCTCCATGCATGTGTAGTTTTTCTGGCAACGCTGATCATTTGAGCCTAAAAATCTGAACTGTCTAACCTGAGAAGAGCCATGGAGGAATTCTTGCTCTTTTGTTCATGGAATAGGAGACTGAACACCACAGATTTTTCAATAAAACAGGACATTACCAAATTAAACTGTGGGGTTTCCATGGCAATAAATCACAGGGAGCCATGTGACAGTTATGCATCTTCGAATGGTGCCTCTTTTCCTCCTTTTCTCCAGAACCAGTCCCCTACAACTTTGCAAACATGTAATTTAAATCACAGGGAACAGGCTTTATCCCATAACATGAATGATAAAGCATCTTTGTAGTTTTCAGAGACCTGCATGAACAGTGAAGGATACAGTCCAAACTCACAGAATTGCTAATGCAGATTAATGATCTTAAAGGCCTGGCAACTTTGCATCAGATGCAATGGAAGACTCCTACATGGAGGCTAAATCCACAAAAAAAATTACATTTTCAGAAGTTTTTTGTATTGCTGAGAGACATCAAGAAAATAGTTGCCCCTCTTTCGCTTTCAGTCTTCCTGGTGTACTGTAATAAGAGCAATACAATAATCTGTTAAAATGGGTGATACAAGGTCTGAAAGGCAATGGTATCAGGAACAAATATGTATCTGCCCAAAGGCCCAGGGAAAGGGGGTTAGGTATGAAATATGAGAATAGCTACACTAGTTTAGACCAAAATGTCCATCTGTTCCCACAGTGTCAAATAGTTGCAGATATAGCAGCTTATCCATCAGTGGTTTGGGGACCCGGTATGGAAGCCTTGCTTCTCTGACCTCTTGTACTGGAAAAATTGTCTCTTCATGAGCATCCACTGGAAAAGCTGCTGGGTAACTATCATAGGATCAAAGCTATCTAGGGCTCTAAAGAGTTGTGGTGTGCACACTGCATTAACTGCAAGGAACTGAGAAGTCTTGCCAGAAGCACAGAATAGAGAAAACAAACACTCTGCTATCCACAAAGAGCAAAGAATTCATTAGATAACCAAATGAACAAATTGGTCAGGTTGTGCTTGGCATGCTATCTAACCTTTCAGCACCTGAGACAGGCTAACATTTAAGTATCATATAGTTTGACAAAGCCAGAATTATGAGAAGTCCTAAAGATGTTTGTGATTAACCAACGTTTGCAAATAGGAGAATTTATAGAATTCCACAAATAACAGAATTTACAGAAACCATGCAGATGAATCTGCTGGTAATACACATTTAGAGATTGGCACAATAAATGTGTGGCCCTTTCCTTGATAGATAAATTGCTGTAAAAAAMTCCATACTTACACTTTTTATAAATTCGCATCTACATACATATATGTGAAGTAAGTAGTATGAGACCAATCACATCAATATCTTATCTACATCTGCATATCCACTACCTCTAGAACTCACCTGGTGTGTTTACCTGAATTGACTTAAAATGTGCTTTCCACAAATCTTCCTGGTACATAATGTTTTCTGAGTCTTTTCATGCAACATGTTTGGTAAATTGTTTTTTCAACTTAAATAAACTTCACAGGTTCAATTTGTCCAACTAGAAGTGAAAATTTTCACTTGGCTACAAGAGAATTYTTTTATATTTTCTTTGCCCAAAGGAGAAGTTATTCCCCCATTCATACAATGTGAGGTAAGGTAGATATTGAGATCTCTGAGCCATTTAGCTCCTCAGTGCCCTACTGGGATGCCCCCCAAAAGTCAGCATGCTCAAGGACACACATACAGCCTTTCCCTTTCTTTGGATTTGTTCTTACAACCAGTGGCCAATTGGATGATTACCAAGAGGAGACACTCTCCTTTGCAAGCAACACTGATGTCCGTCCACTTACCCAGAAACTTGGGAACCATCTTAAAAGACAACTATATGCTCTGGAAACCAAAAAGAAGTAGCACATATGGATCCGTCTTATGTAGAAAATGTTCCTCCTCAGATTGCTCCTGAATTTGTTCATTGCTCCATAATATCCTGGGTAAGGAGGGTACCCCAAAGCATGATTTCCCTTCCCATATCCTCTCAGTATCACCAGATTAGAGTTTCTGCAGGACCTGACTGACTGTGACCCTGGGTCACAAGAGATACTGAGAAATGCTGGGAAACCCTGCTTGTGCTCTGCAAGCCAGTCACACAGTCCTTCACAAGGACAGTCCCAAGAACAATAAGGCTGCCAGCCAGTTCCTGGGACCACAATAGAGTGTACGCCCCACGTTATTCTGTTGCCGAACTTTGCAGCACTACCTGCCTGCTACTGCAGCCTACAGAGCATCCAGACCCCAACTCACTGTCCTGTGGCCATTTTGGACAAATGCCTTTCTATTGGTTTCGTCTCTCTCTCCTTGCAGTATTCTTCTGGTTTCCCTGCTCTGGTTTTCAGAGAAGACTGTACCTGAGACTAAGGCAGAGAAGATACAATGTGCCCTCAAGAGGGTATGGACCTGTCTCCACTATTCTACTTTGGTGGAAAAAAATGATGTTTTATTTTCTGTATTCCAAAAGCAAAATATATAGTGTACATAGGTATAGGACTCCTTTACAGACATTTGGGGTTTCCTGAGAGAGACGGTGTCAGACATCATTACCTGTGAAGAAAAAGGAATGGATATTTTCCAAAACCAACAACAACAAAAAGACATTCTACTTAAAGGTTCTTTGTATCTGCTGGCAGCAGTCATCAATCTGTGACTGCCATCACCTGTAAGAGTAATTAATGGATCACAGAATATTTTGAGTTGAAGGGGACCCTCAAGGATCATCAAGTCCAACTCTTAAGTGAATGGCTCATACTGGGATCAAACCCACAACCCTGCTGTTATAGCACCATGCTCTGACCAAGTGAGCTCATCTCGTGGCCTGGATGGGGGAGATATGCACRGTCTGCAGGTGATTTGCTGGTATCCCTGAAGCTCATCATCTGCACTACCTCCAGTGTCTTGTTTCTCATGAGCCCAGGTCTCTCCTAACAACTTGTTAACTCCCAGACATGCTCAAAAATTATCCTTATTATTTCTCCCTCATTCTAGAGGACCTCCTTTGAGGAAACCATTCTCACTGACCCTTGGAGTCAGATGCCCTGGGTGGGTGCCATCCATAATACCTTCTGGAAGTGAATTACATCTCCTTTCACCTGCTTTGCGCCATCATCCTGTTACTTGCATTTGCCATTGCACAGTTCCTACATAAAAGAGACATTGAATAAGTCTATGGCACTCAGGATTTTCCAGGTAATACAGTTATATTATTTTCTCCACTGAATATTTTTCAGACTGGAGAATCAAAGTCTACTTAGTCATTCCTCAGGAGCAGGTTATTGCTTGCCAGTCATTTCCTTCTAAAYGCCTCCTCTGAAGTAACTTATGCTGACAATCCGGCAAGCAGACACTATATTGCAAAAGCATCATGGATAATAATTTTCAATAATTCTTGAAGTTCTGGAACACCCAGAGGGCTGCTAGTAATTTAAAATTCTATAAATAATATACATATTTGCAACACTTACAGCAGTGTTATAAGTAATAGACTAATCATATTAATATTGATTTGGTGCGAACACTGGAATACTTGATATGCCAAACTAAATCCAGTAATTTGCATTGCCTTTAAGGTAGCTTAAACCATGTTGATATTTATGAGTTTATACGTTTTCTTACTAAAAGCAGTGATGCTAATAGCACACAGATCTGCATTTCATTTGCATGTATTTTGGTAAGATAGAACACCACAAGAGCAGGGCAGTACCTACTACAGATTAAAATTTTCTGAATTGACAGATATCAAAATAATTCTGAATGTGTAGGGTCACCAGTGGGTGGGTGTGCCATTGTAAAGGCACTACCTACTGTTTTACTGATTTTTACCCAGGAGAAAATGTAAAATCACTTTAACTAAAAAAGAATTAGATGAGTCAAATATAAAAAGACAGATAGTGTCTGACAAAGAGTAATCATGGTTCAAGTATACTTATGCTTAAGCTAAAGATGCATATAATTAATATGCAAATATGAGTGTACATAGCAAATAATGAAGAACACAGTCCATAATACAGATGTAGGGCACCGAAACCAGGTCTTGAGACTGTTAAAATGTAAAAAGTGCCTGCAATTCTGCTGCTGCAACCAGCACAGCTAATTTAAATGTTTGATACATAGCAATCGGTCAAAGAAAAATACAATAACAATATTATCTGCACATCTGGGTGGTGTCATTGTCATTTAAGACAGCATCTGAGCTCACACTTCAAGTCAGACCAGAAGAGACTGGCAATGACTCTGATTTAAAAAGAAAATGTAATAAAAGCATTGAAAAACATACTAAAAAGGACGCAAAAAACTAGAGAAAAGGGCTAAATAGGATGCATCTCAACACTGCAGGAATACATTTTCTATAGCAGAATCCAATATAGATGCCTTTGCTTCCTACTGTAACTAAATCATAGGCAACATGAAGCAATGACAACAATGCATCTAACAATCCATCTCTTTCTGGAGAGGAAACTGGGTCATTCCATAAGAAGGTGGTTAGATTTCATGGCCTCTAAAGTTTAAATAATTTTCTGACAAATGTTTCTTCTGCCTTAAAATAAAGAAAAATGAGGTAATAATGACAAATCTACTTTTCCACCTTATCTCCTGTACAAAATTATCTAGAGGTAAGAGTATTTTCCCAAGCTGTGAGAGACCTGAAATCAATTCTTGCTGTCACTTGAGAAGTGCAGATCTCAGACTTTCATTCCCTTAGCCCTATGGCTCTCAGCAACCTCACAGCATAGGCCCACATGGAAACAGATGAACATTCTCAACATTCCTGCTGAAATTCTAATCTCTGAGGAAAAAAAAAAAAAGAACAAAGAAAAAAGAAGAAAAAAAAGTAGTCTCTGGGATGACTTTGCAACCTACTGCTCAGGAAATCTATCTATTCAGCTGTATGTGTTAAACCTTATTCAAAGGCCTCCTTGTATATTTTATAACAAGCAGCTACTGATTAAATGGCATAAATGGACACCTCCATGGTGGTGATTCTACAGAGCTGTGGTTATCTGTGGCTTTCTCATATTTGTTCTAACTCAGAACACTTCGCATTTTTTTCTTCATATCAGAGCAGCTTCAAGAGAATGGAAGGAGAGTTTAATACTTTGTTTTCCTCACTGTAACTATCTTAATTAAAGATGCAGGCTAAATTAATAATAATAAACATGAAATTATGCCCATGAGAAAAAATTAATCCCATGCGGATTTTACACACAGAAATGGGGTCTAATTTGACCATCACTATTCAGAAGAGATCGTGCACATAAAATAACTATTCCTCTAAAAACACTAAGCCAAACAGTGCTTGTCTGGGAGATTCCTCCATTCCTGACAGGGGGAGTTCATCCTCTACACTCAGGACTTGTCAGGCAGCACATCCTAACTCAAAAACTATCACCGTGCCAAACTAGTGCCTTTTTGTGAATTTCTCCACCTGCACACTCCTAAGCCAGGGAACTGGTATACACCTGGGTTCCAGTAAATGCTTGTCAAAAACCTAAGCTTACCACACCTGCTCCCAAAACTATTGCACCTCTGTTATGGGCCGTGCTAAGTGACGTTAGAACACATAGCCACCTCTTCCAGCCACTCCAGCCCTGTAAACCCACYTGGCCACTGGCCACTGGTGCCCAGGGACCCGGTGCCTCTGCCCAGGCTGATGGGCACAGATGTCACTTTTGGGGGTTCAACTGGTAGCAAAGTTGAGCACATGCCCCAGAGACACACAGAGACACAGACAGAGACACACAGTACACTGACACAAGTGGCCACAGAGACTCCTACAGCCAGGATGCTGCCAACAGCAGTCACGCAGGGTGCCATCAACAGGATCTGCATCACACAAGCACAGACACATTCTCTCTCCCTCAGGGACAGGCAGAAACAGGAGTCACCAGTGCAGTCACACAGACACGCTTACCAGGTTCCCAAGCACATGCACATATGCAGCTCCCTTGGATCCAGCACAGCTCTTCTGTCCCTGCTCAGACCCCAGCCCCCTGACAAACCTCATAGTTTCCTCTTTGCCTGCTGGTCCAGCTTGATGCTCAGACACACACAGCACTCACACTCATCCCACAGGTTCTCCTGGGCATACCAGCACAGCCCCCTTCCCTGTCTGATATGCCAGCCTGGGCCCCAGGCTCCCCTACTGACCAGACAGTCCAGCTTAAGGTTTGCTGGTGAGTGCACACAAATACACCATGCACACCAGGACTCAGGAAGAACAAATACTCATCCCATCCCCAGCAGCCAGCACTAGGTCCTTRGGCTATTAGTTCTGGCCCCACTACAGCCACCAGCACTGAACCTCTCACTCAGCTCAGTATCTCCCAGTAAAGTGGTATTAGGAACACACCCCATTCCCATCCAAGTGCCTGGAAGCTAAAGACCCTCACTTGCTCTTGTAGCTTATGCTGAGGCCTCACTGGCTCTGGCAGCTGACACCACATGCCAGGGAGTTCCCTAGCCTGGCTCAGGCAGATAGCACCAATTTCTACTCACACACGCAGAAGCTCCACCAGCAGCTGGCACTTAGTCCATGCATGCACGTGCATACACAGGATGGGAGTGAGATCACACAAAGAGATATTTAAGAAAAGATTTATTAATACGTAAGAAGAAAGGACAGACTATGGTGACCAGGTGCAGTGCTCTGCCAGACAAGCACACTGTCTGGCACCTGTTTACATCCCTTCTGTTTACTCCCCTCTTTGTTCTCTCCTGCTCCCAGTTGCCCAGCACATCCCCTCATGGATTTGTACAGCTCTGGCAGTTCTTGCACCCACCCCAACCCTGTCTGGGATCTCCCCTCGTTCAATTTTATCAGTCATGAAGTCTAGTCGATCTTTCTGGGACTGACATCTGTAATTTCCCTGTAGCTCACTAGTCAGGGTCACTGATAAGGTTTGTTTCTTCTTCTTGTCTYCATATTTGTTTTGCCAGACCCAAGTCTCTCTGTATATATTGTTCAGTGTTTCCCCTTTTACCTCAGTTTCCCAACAGGAAAGGCCCCTGATTTGATAAACTTACTAGAATAAACGTTTTTACACTTTCACATGCCTTCATCAAGCAGTGTGACTGAACAGGTTTGGTTCACACCACCTCCTCCCTTACCATTTGTTGGGCAAGTTTGTGTTCCAGTATGTTCTCAATTAT
This sequence comes from Amblyornis subalaris, assembly GCA_018881555.1. NCBI lineage: Eukaryota > Metazoa > Chordata > Aves > Passeriformes > Ptilonorhynchidae > Amblyornis > Amblyornis subalaris. The sequence continues at coordinate 237,578 of JACAXG010000267.1, forward strand.
GGCTTCTTCCCTTTCTTACTGTCCCTTGTGGTGTCAAAAAACAGTTCTTAAACAGATAATCTTAAAGGAGCAGACAGTCTCCTTCCACATCCCTTTACAGAGCAATTTACAGTTATTCTGGTTTGACATCCAGCCTGCTCCATAACAACCTCTGCAGKATAGTGGAATGGCACAAAAGGCAGGCACCTTCCTGCAGGCTGAGACCTTGAGCATGCCTACAGGCCTCAGATATTGCAAACCTGCACTCAGGAATGCAAGTCTGTCTTGTGGTCCATACGCTGGTAGTTGTCTCACTCTGTCACAAGACTGAGGCTGGCTTCAGGGTTGCCAGCCCCCCACACACTGTATAAAAAATTTTGCCTCGATAAGTCTTTCTCTGTCTCTATCAGCATGTGTAGATAAACAGGGAGGATAGGAGAGGATCCATTAATATTATATCCTCAAGGAAATAAATGTGCACCATTAGAAAAACCCCATCCTGCTGACTAAAGCAAACCCTTGCAGTGCAGAGCCAAGTGTTGCCTTATTTGGCGTTATCAGAGCTGTTTTTGGGTTTCTCCATCCTCCATCCTGGCACAGATCAATGTGAAAAGGACAGGTCAGTGCAGCTGACTCCATACAACCTTAAACCAATCCTGTCTCTGAGTAATTAGCAGAGAGATCAGAGCTACAACACGTTTACAACTAAAGAGTAAATTATTATTGACCAAAAATAGAGCACTTGAATGCTGTGTGGGCAGGAGGTAACATATAAAGAGCTGCAGCCGAAGGCARCTTTATTATTTGTTACCTCAGCATCTCACGGTAAGTCCCATCCACTTGCTTCATACTCTGACCATGACATCTCCACAGCTCCACAAACAGGTGGAATATGTAGGGGCATTTTCTTCTCATTCACGACCTCTAACATTCCAGGTCATGCTTTACACGCAAAGGTAAGGTTATACGACCCAAACCACTCCAATGTGGTGCAGAAGCAGAAGAGCCATAGCATGCCATTCCTTGAAAGGGCTTTCTACCAACTTTGCTACCTCCAAGTCCTATGAAAGGTACAGGAAGACYAACTCTGAAGGCACTTGAAATTGACTAGGGTTATCTATGTAAAGTAGCTAAACTTTCCCTGGACATTAGATTTGTTYCAAGCAGCTCACAGTAATGTGGGGAGGAACACAAGATTCTCTGTGGAATTTTGCTCTAGGTCAGGAGTTGTAAGGCACTGTGTGCAGTTCAGCTGTCTGGAGAGACTACACAGGCTGTAGAAATGTTGGATATGGCGTATGCTCAAGACAATGGACTGGTTTTGATGTAACTCTCTCTGTCCTTTTTTTAACTATTCCACACAGGTTCTGAAAGCAGATTTCCTCGTGGGCTCTCTGAAGGTAGGGGTTTAAYGAATAGCATGTACCTTTGCTAATTGATCCTGAGCCATAAGTGAAGCGCATCCAGACAATGGCGAGGGCAGGTGCAAAAGACAGTGACATAGAACCAGGATCACTGAAAAGGATATATGGTATTTTAATCAACATGAGCATATTCACAGTTCTTGGGAGGAATACTCCATGTATCAGGAAAGAAAAGTTACAGATGCTCAAGTTGAGTCAAGACGGCATGATAGAGACAGTAATGTCTTTTTGTGGTGCAACCTTGAATTCTGGGATTTATAGATTATTAAAATTCATCTCCTGCCATCTGCACAACTGCTGGAAGCCTGAGGTTGTGTTYGGAGGGAAGGCTCAAAGTAATATTCAAGTGTTTCCTTTGGGGTAAAGTCTAGAACATTTTTTACTGACTTTGGTTTATCACACAGGCACTGAAATCCAAACGAAGTTCAGAATGATCATGTTTCCTGCCTGATAGACAGATCTGTTTGTCCAAASAGTAACCTTTACAGAGAATTTAGTGTGCATCCCTCCCTTCTAGGTTTTCTGGGGAAGCTTACTGACTTAGTGACTGGGATCATTCAGCAGAGCACAGAAGGAACCCTCCACACATGTGCCTTCTATCCTAAAACCAAAAAGTGCTCACTGAAATTGGAGTTGAAAGGGATGGAATAACAGGTTATTCTCCCAGAGAGTGCCACTCTGTTCACAAATGTGTAAAGACCTAAATTTTACACTATTTCCTATCAAAGACATTCAGTACTTTAACAAACTGTGCACCTTGAGGAATTTTCTGATAGCATTTTCTGATGGCATTTTCTGATGTTCTGCTTCATCTTTTCATGGACACTGTGAAATAGCTTCTCTCTTTCCTACTGCTTCTCTTGAGCCCCTCAGAGACAAGATCACATAGGCAAAAACTCTGAGCTCTGTATACATAGAATAATACTTTCAAAGTAAGCTAAAGGTTTTGGATTTTGTGCTTTGAAATTCCTGGGTGTTAAAAGCTCTTGCGTGAGGCGGTTCCTCAAAGTCCTGCAGGATGCAGATCCCATAGCAGATAGCTTTTGCTGAGAGAGATCAGCACTTCTAAAACATGTCCAGAAGTAGCATTACAAATGCCTTCATGCTCCTTTCATCATTTTCTTGCACATAAAACCATACCACTTTGACTGTTTCAGTACTTTGGATGTACACATCTTAGTTTTTCAATTCTGTCCCTTTCTCTTCTTTACTCTTCACAGTGCATCAGACAGCACATGAAGTAGAAGGAGTTTAGAAGTTTTTTATTATTTTTTTTAGCCTGTATATTAGCCTGCCTGAGGAAGAACACTCTGTTTATGCTAGTTCCTGCCTACATTATTTCTACTTGTGCTGTTTCCAGATGCTCTTGAACTAACCATGACAGTTTGACTGTAGCAAACAATAGCATTTATTTGTGCTGAAGAATTTTTACTAGGTATTTAAAAAAATGCAAAATAAAACTAGCATAAATCAGTTTTCTGAAATATTTCTACTAGACAAATCCCTAACAATGTCTGGTACATATGAATTGTCTTTTAATGATTCATAACTAATATTAGTCTATATAATACATTAAAGCTAAAAGGTACTTTATAATCGAAATTCTTTTAAATGTTATATCACATACTTATTTACCTAGATACCATGTTATTAAGCTAATACTATGTTCTTAATTATTATCTGTAATATACATGATATTCCTTTTTTGGCTAATTTTGCAACTGAAAAGATGTTTTATATTTGGTTCATATGATAAAAAGGTTTGGCTTTAGATAGGTTATGACCGACATTCACAATTTGTTCCAGTGCTTGGTACAGACAGAAACTAGTTGAACTTCCCCTATTTGGTATTAAAACACCAAAAACAGAGGGTCTTAAGCATACCTCCACTTGGAAATCACGTGTGAGAGCCAATCTGCATGACTCACAGATCTTACCTGTGTCGAAACTTTTAGATGTCCTATGAAACAATCTCAGTGGCTTTGCGTATGTGGCTTTGAGAAGGATGTGGCTGTGCAGGAATCACCTGCAGGAATAGCAGGTGAAGATAGAGCAGGACCAGCTTTTGAAGGCTTCTAGCTTGATATTCTCTCTGCTCTAACTTGGGCACATAGGCCCATTTAAGGGGGTTGTCTTCAAAGACAATACATCTCTGTCTACAAAAGGAACTTTCTTTATTGGCACTTCTTCAGTGGATAATTAAAATTGAGGTAGAAGTTAAGTGCGTGATTAGTCCTCCTCTTCCTGTTAGTCATTGAGTATGACCACAGTCTGGATAAACATAAATTACAAATGTACAGACTTTCTGCAACTTTTCTGTATTCCTCCAGAGCAACTGCAGACATGAGTTCAGATGCAGAGATGGCAATCTTTGGAGAAGCTGCTCCCTATTTACGGAAGTCGGAGAAGGAGAGAATTGAAGCCCAAAATCGTCCGTTTGATGCTAAGTCAGCCTGTTTTGTAATAGATGATAAGCAAATGTATGTGAAAGGTACCATACAGAGCAAAGAAAGTGGCAAAGTCACAGTTAAAAAATATGATGACACAGTAAGTTTTACCRTTACTCATATATGATCATCCARTTCAGGCCGTTCCCTGTTTTAGACTTCTTCTCCCATTGTTTCCTCCTTTTTTGCTAGACTGTGACTGTAAAGGATGATGAAGTCTTTCCCATGAACCCTCCCAAGTACGATAAAATCGAGGACATGGCCATGATGACCCACCTCCAYGAACCCGCTGTGCTGTACAACCTCAAAGAGCGTTACGCAGCCTGGATGATCTACGTAAGTGGCAGCAGCAGCTTCCTTTGGGCAGCTGGAGGAACTGCTGTGCCAGGCTCAGGGGAAGCCAACGTGCTGTCTGCCTTCCTCACAGACCTACTCGGGTCTCTTCTGCGTCACTGTCAACCCCTACAAGTGGCTGCCCGTGTACAACCCAGAGGTGGTGACTGGCTACCGAGGCAAGAAGCGCCAGGAGGCYCCTCCACACATCTTCTCCATCTCTGACAACGCCTATCAGTTCATGCTGACTGGTGAGTCATTTGGCAAGAGTGGAAAAACCTGACATACATAGGGCTGGCTATTTGGTCAAGGAACACTTGGTAATTCAGACATCTTAAGTTCTACTCAGTGGTGCCATAGTCCTACAGCACAGCATAAGATCAGATTGTGAAAATCTTAGTGACCTCTGAGCTGTCAGATAATGAAGGAAAAGCAGTAGCTGGCTGTATGGCTTTATTTCTCCTCTCCTCACAAGGAATTTAAAGAGATTGTAAGGAAGATACACAGCAAACAATCTGATTACAATCAAACAATATTTAAGCCAAGGTCTATACATAAAAGAAAACAAATAGTGGGAAGCTTTATAAAGAATCACTGCTTAAAGTTAAATTTTGGGCTGTTTCATCCCTTTCTGCACCAAAAAATAAAGTCCAGATGCACATTAATGCATACTAATGCAGCATTAATCTTATCTTGTAAGAAGGTGATAAATACCGATACAATATAGTTATTTCCCTTGAAGTCAGTCAGTTGTGTCTGAGGAATTGAAGCCCTCCACATCTCACTTGAACAGCTCTTTCTGTGATTTTGTTTTCAGATCGTCACAACCAGTCAATCCTTATCACGTGAGTATGTTTTGGTATGAGTGACAAAGCTGACAGAGAAGTGATAATGTTTCCTGTAATAGTTAATATTTTTATTTCAACAGTGGAGAATCTGGTGCAGGGAAGACTGTGAACACAAAGCGTGTCATCCAGTACTTTGCCACAATTGCAGTTACTGGTGAGAAGAAGAAAGATCCACAGCCTGGCAAAATGCAGGTAAGACATCAGCTTCCCCTTCTAGTATTTGCCCACACTGTGCCTGCTGAGCAGAAAGTACCAATATGTATTTTGAGGTTGCAGGGCTATCAAAAGCCAGAAAGTGTCATGCAACTGAGAAGACGGTCAGGATGCACAACCCGAGCACGCCTGTGCTCATTTACCCCTGCTCCCCAGCCTCCAATCCACTGAACTCTACTTATAAAACAATTTTGTCATTGTAGGAAAGGCCCAAGCCTCCATTTACACAGAAGAGTCTTTATCAGGAAGGGGAAGATAATGTTAGACAGCAGCTTTCTCTGTGCTGACTGTCCATCCACGTCCTATCCATCAGTGTCCTCTGAGATCAGCCACATCCACAGCACCTGACTGGCTGCACACGTAAAGAGAGCAGTCAGTTCCCACTGGCACATGGTTGTGCCATTCCTGGTCCTTGCTTCATTCGTATTGACAGGGGAAGTGCAGGAACTCTGGACTCCAGAGTGGTTGGGCTGAAGTCAAGAATCATTTCAATTTCATCAGGCAGTAGTTTCCACCGGCTGGTTTTCCTGTCTGTGGTCAACAGAACAGCCCTGAGGGACAGCATGAGAAAAYAGATGAATTTGGGACAGCTGGGACCGCTTGCCTGACAGTTAAAAAGTAACCGCAGAAAGGATCCTTGCATAAAAGAGAGCACATACCCCAATGTCCCTCTGCTGAGCAGCACAGCTGTTGCAATCTGAGCCCACTGGTACATTTGCAAGGCACAGGCTTCATTCCCCAGCACAGAGCAAGCAACAAACACCCTTGTGGCACAACTGTGTGCCACCACAGCCTGTGAGATGTGCATCAAAGTGGGTGATGTGTCAGCATGTCATTTGAGTACCCAAGGGCATAGCGGAACTTAAGGAGATTCCAAGGCTGAATATTCTTTCACACCAGGCAGGTGTCTGTGATTGATGGGTTGTTATGGGCAAGGCAAGTTCATCACAAGCACTCTTTCCATCAGCACCATGTTAGAATCTCCTGGGCTCAGCTTTCATCAGCTGCTCACTGTGCCAGAACTGATCTCAGAAAGGCTTCGAGACAGCTGAGGCATGTACAGTCCATGTGTGATATAAGGAAAATCACCTGGCTGTCAAACTGACAGCAACCTGTTCTCCCKCTTCTCAGTTTATTCACAGAATACTCCATTTTTTTAGTATTCCAGTCTCTGTGACAATAGTATGTTCTTCTTCATAAGAACATTAAATAAAACACTCAGGTTATGGTTCTGTGTAGCGCAGCTTTCAATGGCAGATAGAAGCTGAAATCAGATGCCAGCAATGGTATAGGAATAAGGGAAGCACATAACAGCATTTCCCCAGAATATGGTCTCAGCCTCCAGCACTTTGTCACCCAGCCTGTAGACAGGATTCCAGAATGAACTTGCGTAAAGAACTGCCATGTCTTCTTCCACTCTGTTGTCCACGTACAATGCTCCTGTTTTAGTTCCTTCTTACAGTTGTGCACTTAAAAGAGGTTTGGTGTCACTGTAGTCAGCTGCACTGATACACACCTCTTCTCTTCTCTTCTCTTCTCTTCTCTTCTCTTCTCTTCTCTTCTCTTCTCTTCTCTTCTCTTCTCTTCTCTTCTCTTCTCTTCTCCTCTTAAATGAGAAAGATCACTTATAAAGCTGAAGGATACATGTGAGAGGGCATTACTCCATGGATTTAGGACTTTTTATTAAAAAAAAATAGAGCTTCATATGCTACTATGTTACCTTAATTTTATAGGTCCATCTTGGGCTAACAAAAACTAATCTAAACCTGCCATGCCATCTGCAGACAGTGCTGGGAATGGCAGTCCCTTTCTGCAGCAACATGTTCGAGGCTGCACTGAGCACTACACACACAAAGAAGCAGTAACTGAAGCAGTGCYGCTCATCTTTCATGTGATATAAACTGATTTATCTTTTTTTTTTCCTTATTCTTTGTTTTCCATTTGTCGTGGAAATTATCCCTGGCAACACTTTCATGCCCTGGCTATGTAGGATCAAACATGACTTTAATAGAGTCACACTAGAGACTCTGCTTCCTGGACTGTATTGCACCAAAAAGGAGAGACATGATGTCACAGAAGCTTTTTTCCTTCCATATTTTTTCACGTACCAAGAGAGACACAACACAGTATCAAAACTTTACGTGTTGATCATTCCTTCTGCAGTAATGCAGCAAAAAAAAAAAAAAAAAAAAAATCAAAGAGTATCTGTTCTCTGCTTGTCTAAGTTTGGTATGTGAGTGTTGGACTTTGTCCATGTCCCAGTCTTCAAAGCATGCTGAGAGCTGTATTGCTGCATCCTGAAAGGCTGCTGCTGTTCCAATGCAATTGCAAAATTTTACTTTCTCCCTTGGTATGTGCTTCCTACCAAAACCTGCACCTCTTTCTGTGTGTCATGGGCTCAAGCAACCTTCAAAAAAATTTCCAGAATTTTCACATTCTCTTTAGCTCCCAAGGTCTTTGTGAAYGGGAATGTGGAAACACCTCTCATACAGATTTCAAATGCCCTAAACTCCACTCCAGTGACTTTGTATGTGATATCCAACATGTGGTGTCAGATACAAAAAGCAAACAAAATACATATCTGTGTTCCAGCACTCTTCCGTCTGAAACCAATGGCAATTTCCATGAGTGTTGGCTGACGAGAGCTTAAGAACTCTGTTAATTTTTAGGTTTAAATCACATGTGATATGTAAAAATTATCTGTAATAACCCTTTTGCAATATTTGCTATTTGCTAACTAGTAAAGTTTGATAAGAAGCATTTCCTCCTGTAACTAGGGAACTCTGGAGGATCAGATCATCCAGGCCAACCCACTGCTGGAGGCTTTTGGCAATGCCAAGACTGTGAGGAATGACAACTCCTCACGGTTTGTGAGTTCATTTCAGATTTGTTGGAATGCAAACATTTAATGTGAGTCTCATTCATTCATTGTCATAAYCAACGAGTTGATCTGCACTGCTTGATAGGGAAAATTCATCCGGATTCACTTTGGACCAACTGGCAAGCTGGCCTCTGCAGATATTGAAACCTGTGAGTTGAAGCAAGTCCATGCAAGCAGAATTTATGCACTTACAACCTCAAATTTATCAGGAGACTAACAGCACCTCTCTTTTGGTTAGATCTCCTGGAGAAATCCAGAGTCACTTTTCAGCTGGCCAGTGAAAGGAGCTATCATATTTTTTACCAGATAATGTCCAACAAGAAGCCAGAGCTCATTGGTGAGTGCCAGCACTGCTGGGCTTGGCTCAGTGAGTGCTTTCTCTTGCCACTGTGACCTGCCCCAGTGCCACTAAAGGTGACTCACATACCTGCAGATCTCCTCCTTATCTCCACCAACCCCTATGACTTCCTCTACGTGAGCCAAGGAGAAATCACAGTTGCCAGCATTGATGACAGCGAGGAGCTGCTGGCGACAGACGTGAGTAGAGCAGAGCAGCCCTGCAGCCAGTCCAGCTGCAGCCGGGGGGGCCTGGCCAGCCAGGCCCAGCACTGGGCTCTGCTGCTCGGTGCTGYGGGACCAGCACAGTGCTGGACACACTCAGCGCAGGCAGGGACAGAAACCCCACCTGCACTTTGTTCGTCAGCCTTTGTGCTTTCCCAACTTGCCTGTTGCCTCTGCAGAGTGCTGTGGACATCCTGGGCTTCAGCCCTGATGAGAAGGTGGGGATATACAAGTTGACAGGAGCCGTCATGCACTATGGGAACATGAAATTCAAGCAGAAGCAGCGGGAGGAGCAGGCAGAGCCCGATGGCACAGAAGGTAGAGCTGATTGCAGAGTTTGCTTGTGAACTGCACCAGCAGAGAGCTAGCAACCCCACCCCATAAAGTGCCCAACACTTTGAAAATTATTTTTCTTTCCAGAAACTAATTTTTTTAAGATTGTTGCAAGTTTCACAAAGTCAATGATTTAATTTACRCTCTACAAGGAAACAGAAAGAAATAAAACTTAGGCATTGCTGCAGCCCTCCAGGCATGGACCAGAAGTGTGCTGCAGCTGAAACATTGCCTTTGGAGCGGGGGGAATATTCTCTGTGAGACTGGACAGGAGTGTCTCTTGACAATACCTGCATTTGAGTTGCACCAAAAGTAGGCTCCTTGTAACAGAAATATCTCAGAGGACCAGGACACYTTTCTTTGTCTCTTTTGAATTCGTCTGCTGTCTCTGATCCTAGTGGCTGACAAAGCTGGCTATCTGATGGGTCTGAATTCTGCTGATTTGCTCAAGGCTTTATGCTATCCCAGGGTGAAAGTCGGGAATGAATATGTAACTAAAGGACAAAATGTCCAACAGGTAYATAAACAGTTGATCATTTTTCGATTTCTTCAGACAGTTCTTCCAACTTTAAAGCTAATTGAACATTCGTTACTGTCATGGCTGTGCTTCTTACAGGTGTACAATTCAGTGGGTGCATTGGCTAAATCAGTCTATGAGAAGATGTTTCTGTGGATGGTTGTTCGCATCAACCAACAGCTGGATACGAAGCAGCCCAGGCAGTACTTCATTGGCGTCCTGGACATTGCCGGTTTTGAAATTTTTGATGTGAGTTACTGTAGGTATGCTTGCCCACTGAGGACTGCCTGAAACTAACTTGCAAATTTTTATTTTTTGAATTTGCAGTTTAACAGCCTGGAGCAGCTGTGCATCAACTTCACCAATGAGAAACTGCAACAGTTCTTCAACCACCACATGTTCGTGCTGGAGCAGGAGGAGTACAAGAAGGAGGGAATTGAATGGGAGTTCATTGACTTTGGGATGGACCTGGCTGCCTGCATTGAGCTTATAGAAAAGGTGGAAGAAACCTTTTTATTATGGGAGAGCACATTTCTTTTATGATCATTTATTTTAGTTCAGTCATTCTTGAAAAATTGACACATTACCTTCTCACATCAAAACAGGCAGCTTACAAAACCAAAGCTTTTGGAACTACAGGCTGTCTCTGTACAATGATTTCCTGAAGGGGTGGAAGGGAGAAAGGCTACACAATGTTAATTCAGTGTCTTTGATGACTGTCTTTAACAGTGAGGTGAACCTCAAGTCTTACTCCTTGAAGTAATGGCTCACCTCCCCACCACTTACTTTTTTAATGTATTCATATTTTTCCCAGCCTATGGGCATCTTCTCCATCCTGGAAGAGGAATGCATGTTCCCCAAGGCAACTGACACCTCTTTCAAGAACAAGCTCTATGACCAGCACCTGGGCAAGTCCAGCAGCTTCCAGAAGCCCAAGCCTGGCAAAGGCAAGGCTGAGGCCCACTTCTCCCTGGTGCACTATGCTGGAACAGTGGACTACAACATCTCTGGCTGGCTTGACAAGAACAAGGACCCTTTGAATGAAAGTGTCGTGGGGTTGTACCAGAAATCATCCTTGAAGCTGCTGTCCTTCCTTTTTTCTAACTATGCTGGTACAGAAACAGGTAAGTGCTTTTTCAGTGATGACAAATAAGGCAAAAATCAACTAAAGCCTACTTCTGCTTCTACTCTCTGTGGTATACTCTAGGCTACCATCCCCTAAGGTGACCTTGTTCTTGTGAGCATCCAGATATGCCAAAACTGAGACACCAACATGCAGAACTGCTGGAAACACCACATTTATGTGGTGCAGAGAAGTAAAGCACAGCAAGTCCAAACCCAAATGACAGGAGGTGTATGTTTCCTGACTGACTGTGTTGTGAATCACCTGCATGCTTACTCAGCCACTAGACAGGGACCAAATAAATGTGCACAGTGCAAGCACTTTAYAGTCTTTGGAGACAGAGTTTTGTTTCTTGAGGTGAACTGGAAGAAGTAAAAGGAGACCACGAAACTATTTCATATCTGGCTGAGCATTCCTGGTGATGCGAGGGAAAAAGAGAAAGATGGAGAATATAATTTAGAAGTCCTCTGTGGGTATCAGAGGGCAGTCCAGTCTCTTGACTTTTTTTTTTTGTCTGAAGACCATCAAGTTGGACAGTCAGTGGATCTGCCTTGCCAAAAAYGGCCACCCAGATTTCTGCCAAAAAAAACCCAATATTCTGGTAGCCTGGATGCTGGGCAAAAAAGCAGAGGCAATGTACAGCAGTAGCCAAGTCAGCAGTAGTCAAGTAGTCAAGTCCATCAGGCATATGGTCTGCAGGGTTTGAGGCTCAAAAGAGCAGTGCATGGGGGCTTCCCTGTGGTACAGCTTGGCTCATATACCAGTATGTCTGAGCAAGCCCCTMAGAGATACTGCAGGTGAATTAGCTTGAACCTTGCAGGTATTATCAATACCAGGAAGGCGAGAAAAGAAGGTTATGCAAACAAAATTTTGGATAAGGTGTGAAGTTTGGAGCACAAAGACTCCATATAAGTCTCAATTTAATTGGCTTCACTTGTGTAGCAACTATGGAAAGACACTGAGCTGGTTGGACTTGTATTCCTCAGACTATAATTTGTTTCCTGCCATAACTCAGAATAGAACTGTAGTCTTCACCTGGAACATCGRATTAGGAGATTTTTCTAAAGAAGACTTCACTGCACAAAAGGATGTCCACTGCTGAGTCACATTTTTGTGGTCTTTCACTTAACTAAAAAAAAATTTTAAATRGGGCTTTGTGTAATAGTGAAAGCAGTACATGACTAGTAGAACAGAGAACAGTTAGGAAACTTATGTCAGGCCACACTGTTCCATACCAGCAAAGCCCTATACACTGTGATGCAGTCTAAATCTTGCATTTGAGACCAAATATACCACACACTGATCAACAAGGAGCTAGCAGCAGTTCACTAAACTCTCATGGAGCAGTGTGTCAGTATTTAAAATTAAGTATTTTATTGGCCCATGGCCAAAGAAAGGAAGGTTAGGCCTAAGAAATGTACTGCTTATTCTAACTGTTCACCTCCCATCTACTTCTTCCAAGGTGATAGTGGTGGTGGTGGTGGTGGCAAGAAGGGTGCTAAGAAGAAGGGAGGCTCTTTCCAGACAGTGTCTGCTGTGTTCAGGGTATGTGAATTTCCTTTTACATGAGCCATGCTTCCACAAAATGATTTGAGGGCTGGAACAGCTATCTTATAAAAAAAACTGAGAGAGCTGGGGTTGCTCAGCCTGGGGAAGAGAAGATTCTAGGGACACCTTATTCTGGTTTTTCAATATATAAAAGGAGGCTTATCAGAACGATAGAAAAAGATTTTTTACCAGGGCCTGTGGTGACAAGACAAAAGACAATGATTTTAAACTGGAAGAGGGTAGGTTCAAATTGGATATAAGGAAAAAAATTTTTTACTCTGAGGGTGGTGAGGCTCTGGCAAAGGTTGCCAAGAGAAGCTGTGGCTGCCCCATCCCTGGAAGTGTTCAAGGCCAGGTTGTATGGGGCTTGGAGCAACCTGGGATAGTGGAAGGTGTCCTTGCCTAGGACAGGGATGCTGGGCTCTATGATCTTCAATGGCCCCTTCCAAGCGAAACCATTCTGTGATTCTATAACTCCCTGAATTTAAATAAGAATGCAAAAGCTTTGTACCTTGAAGCTGAACCCCTTGGTTTTTTCTATCATAGGAAAATCTGAACAAGTTGATGACTAACCTGAGAAGCACCCACCCTCACTTTGTGCGTTGCCTGATTCCTAATGAGACCAAGACACCTGGTAAGTCCACCATTATGTTCTGAAGACATGGGACTGACAGGAATTGGCCTGTCTAGCTTCCACACCAACTTCCCAAACAGCTCCCTCTGCATGTGACATCCTTGATTGGCCTGCAGGACAGAAGGCAACGTTTTTTGTACTGTCTACTGTGACTGAAAAATTTTGAGCATTGCATGGTCCACAACACTTGCCCATCTTTGCTTAAAGTTTTTACAGAACTGAAGGTGATAAAGATGGCCTTGATTACAGCTGATAAAATTGTCTGTTGTGGGTAACAGCATTATATAAAATCCCTAACAAATGCCTAGTTTAAGGGACCACTGTATCATTCAGAACTGTTGGGTTCGGCCCAAGACCACTTACCAATTTCTAGTTATTCAGTGTTAGGATATGATTCACTGAGCTGGAGAACTGTCAAAGAAATCATACGCCATTTGTAGAATTCCATGTACAAGCTGCTGTTTGCTGCTAGCACTTGGAAAGCATTTTGATATAAAGTTATTTCTTCTTTATTTATTAACTCAATATAAAACTCTCACAAAGAGTTTAGTCTCTGAGAACTGTCAACTTTGGCAGTATTTTCATGTGGTCAATAAACTGAAGTATTTGGAAAGAGTTTGCCAGGGTGGGTTGTAAGAGTCTAATCTTTATGAGGCCTGATACTGGTAGAATGATAAGGTAGATACCAATAGAAGGTAGTGGATGCAACATGAGTACCAGGAAACAGGAGCTTAGCATCTGCTCAGAAAGCAAAAGACCAGTTTCAGAATGTTTGCCTTTCTAGTTTATGTCTCTCTGTGTAACCCTGAAGACCACAAGTAGGGTTTAAGCAACGCACACATGTAACTTTCGCATTTCAGCTATTCATATGAACTGCTTTTCTATTCAGTGGAGAGAAGCTGGCCTTTTAAATTGGCCTTTTAAGGTATGACTTATCTAGCCCCTTATATACATCTAAGGATGAGACGACTCACATCCTAGAAGATATTGTTTTAATCCACTGACTATAAACGAAGCCCAAATGGAAATGTCCACATTTCACATCCAGAAAGGAAGAAAGAGGAATCGTACTGGGGTCTTGACAGTCAAGAAGGTGCAAGGAGGGAGTTACAAAAACCGACTAAAATAGAAAAGCATGTTTGAATGGATGATGTTGCCAGATAYGGCTGTCATTTTACTGTTGCGTTGGTTGTTTTGAAAGATGTGACTCAGAGGGAATCTTGACTTTTGCCTTTTAAAAGAAAAGTAGTACTCTGTGATWCAAATTAGGGGTGATAAAGTGAAAGAAGGAAAACTGGACATTTTCTGACGTTTAGCTGGTTTCAGGTTGCTTACAATTGAATTTTCTAACAATTTCTTTGGGTAAACCTTTATTGATTACATTGAAAAGGTAAAGTTAAGGGTGTGGATCACTCTAAATTAATGAATGTCTCTAGCAGCTGGTGGGAATTTCTACATAAGACAGTGATTCCAAGAGTTTTATTCTGCCAGTCGTACTTTGCAGTATTTGGGAGTAAGATTTTGAAATATTATTAATCCAAATGATATTTTAGCAGGAGGAAACTAATTCTTCCATTTTTAATCAACAGTCCTCCACAGAAAGACTAAGAGCTTTAAGTAACCTGCTTCTGCACTCCTGCATGGGAATCTAGCTATAAAATCTAACTAAGTTTGAGTATTGTCTGGATGGCACTACACTACACCATGCCACCTTTGCGTATATGCGAGGTTGATGCTGTTGAAGATTTTTAAGCTGGTCTTCTAAAGCACCATCCTGCCATTTTTTGAGAAATGTGGCCTGATGCCTTTTCACAAGCACTGCTAGCCCTTGCATTCTTAGTAAAGCTCACTGAAGCAACTATCCACAACTTGTCTGAATTGAAGGCATGTTCTGTCTGCACTTCCTGCATCTTTAATCAAGAGCTGCTTGAATTAAAAAAAAAAAAAAAGATCAAAAAAGATCATTCTAAATGCTAATAATATGAAGATTCCTTGGAATAAAAAGGGAATCATGATGGATGTATTTCGTTTAAGGCGAAATGGACCATTACCTGGTGATGCATCAGCTGCGGTGCAATGGGGTCCTAGAAGGCATCCGAATTTGCAGGAAGGGGTTTCCAAGCAGAATCCTTTATGCGGACTTTAAGCAACGGTAGGTCTTCAGTTATTACTTCCTGTCTGTTAAGAAAACACCTCAGTAAACACACAGTTCAGATGACATGTCTGGTGATATTATGGACAGACACCTTCTCAATCAGATGACATTAGTGGCATTAGAGGGAACCAAATCATTAATACTGTCTCAGGTCACTCCAGTGTTTCTCTCTCCCTGACCAGACCACATATTTCTTGATACATCAGAACCAGTATAATTTCTAAACTGAAGCCAATGCCTGATAACTCAAACAGATGCAAAACACTTGCAGTGTAATGAATAAGGTGCCATTACAGACTACTCTTTGAAGTCTACCAGAGTACAGATACAAAATCAATCCATATGAGCCTCCTCACAGTGCTTGGCCAGTGCTCTGTCTCTGGCCTGCATCACCTGCCTTGTTTTCCTCATCTTTAAAATGGAGACAACTAAACTGGTTTGTGTGGGCTCAGTTGCTACAGAGTGCTAAATCAGAACTGTCTGCTGTTATAGCAAAATCTAGTATCTTCCATGCTGTGCTGGTGAGAAAAGGACACAAGGTCTCTCTGAAAAAGCCCTGCAACCTGATGTTCAGTAAGGGATTAGCTAGTCTCAACTGTCAAATTTTAATTTGATGTGACAGATGAAGGAATCCATCCCTAATGGCCAGGGTCGAGAACCACAAAGTGCTTTAGGAATGAGAATAGAGAGAATAAACTCACTGCACTATTATCACTGTTGTAATTTTACATGTTCTTTTTCAAGGTAGACTTTAGAATAAGAAGTGCTCCAGTGTACAGTCACACATCCACATGGATGTATCTGAAGAAACCCCTTTAGAAGTATTAGACGGTCCTGTCTATGACACAGGATTACCTCAATCATTAAGCTACCTTGCAGAATGCTAAGACTGCTGTTAGTACTTACACATTAATACCATGTCATTTTCAATCCACTCAAGGATTCAGTAGTACAACTTGTAGACACTGAGCTGTGCAAGCTCTGTATTCCCTTTGGAATATAGCTGATTTTTGTCAGTAGGTTTAATTAATCTTCAACTCTGAGTAGCATTCCTCTGATCAATGAAACAAGTTGACAAGAGGTTGATACGTTCTATGTTCTTCCTGGTTCCTGGACCTTCAGACACTCTTAAGTATGTGCCTTAGTTTTGTATGTAATAGCATACTGTGCTGTTACACAACCAACAGATTCCTCTAAAGAGTAGATGCATCCCCTTCCATCATGTTTCGTTCAGCCAGACAACACTGTCTAGATTTCAGATGACATATTCAGCTGCTTTCAGATGGCTAAGTTTTCATGTATTTCATGATATACAATGGATCTTATTTTCCTTACCCTGTTTGCAACCAGTTCTTGCAACCTGTCTCACCATAGGTACAAGATCCTTAATGCCTCAGCCATTCCAGAAGGCCAATTCATTGACAGCAAAAAGGCTTCGGAAAAGCTTCTTTCCTCCATTGACGTTGACCACAACCAATATAAATTTGGCCACACCAAGGTAAAGTCCTTGTGGAAGAGTAGGTATAATTAAGCAAAGTATTTAGTTTGTTAAAAGTATTTCTTGCATACAAATCAGCTTTTATGATGATTATAAACAAAGTACACCACTAGCAAGAAGGAGTACAGAGAACTTGTCCAGTTCTTGTGTGAGGGGCAGCACTGCCAGYCCTGGGAACACCACACTACCAGAATGACCCAGCACAGCTGCAACTAGATTGCGTGCTGCTCCTTACTCCTGCCAGTTGAACATATTTATATCAGGGCATGTTAGATGGGCTTAGACAAGTTTGGATAGTCCTACTTTTCAAGGGATTTAGGCAGCAAAATCTATCTTCCATATACAAAGCAGTGTTAGGTGAGACACTGTTCTTCCATCAGCATAACCAAGTCAGTGCTATCTCTGGACACAAACCAATTGCCTACGTTACTAAACAGACATAGAATCATAGGATCACAAAATGGTCTAAGYTGGAAGTGACCTTAAAGATCATCTGGTTGCAACCACTCTGCCATGGGTAGAGACACYTTCCACTAGACCAGATTGCTCCAAGCCCCGTCCAACCTGGCCTTGGACACTTCCAAGGATGGAGAAGCCACATCCTCTCTAGGCAACCTGTGCCAGTGTCTCACAACTCTCACAGGCAAGAATTTCTTCCTAATATCTAATCCAAAGCCACTCTCTTTCAGTTTGAAGTCATTCGCCCTTGTCTTTGTCAAAAGTTCCTCTCCATTTTTCTTGCAGGCTCCCTTCAGGCCCTGAAAGACTGCAATTAGGTCCCACAGAGCCTTCTCTTTTCCAGGCTGAACAAATCAAATKCTCCCAGCCTTTCCTCAGAGAGGAGAGGTGCTCCATCCCTCTAATCAAATTGGTGGCCTCCTCCAGAGTCACTTCGATAGCTCCATGTCCTTCCTGTGCTGGGGACACCCGAGCTGGATGTAGTACTCCAGAGCGCAGAGTGAAGGGCAGCATTGCCTCCCTTGACCTGCTGCCCACTCTGGGCAGTTTCTGGGTCGCAGCGCACATGGCCAGGGCATGGCCAACTCTCACCTACCAGCTCCCCCAAGTCCCTCTCCCAGCTCCATCTGCTCATTTCCAGCCTGGATTGATCCCAGGGGTTGCCTCAACCCAGGTGCAGTACCAACACTTGGTCATGTTAGAATGCATGAGAAGCCCATGGGCCACTGCTTGAGCTCATCCAGGTCCCTCCCTCTGCCTGGCCTCATCATGTATGCCTCTCAAGCCAACTCTAATAAAGTTACAAACCAGATTTTGAGCCTGACATAGAGGGGAGAGAACAGCAGAGACAGAGTAGGATATAGTACAAAGTTGAAAGTTAACTCTGATTTAGTAACAATTGATGAGCTAAATCTTCCATACCTACACTGGAGCAGACATCAAATAACACTGCAATAATATGATTAGATCATACATAGAGTGACTTGTTATGAATCACAGGAACACTGAGGATTTGAATATTGACAGAAAATTTCTCTAGCTCTTAAACCTTTTCTCTGCAGGCTTTTTTCCTAAACTATATTATACTACCTTTCATCAGCTGTCAATGGCCACATACTGCCTAGGCCTCAAACTATTTGACCCTCTTTTATGTTCCAGGTGTTCTTCAAGGCAGGTCTCCTGGGACTCCTAGAAGAGATGAGAGATGAGAAGCTTGTGAGCCTCATCACTCATACACAAGCTATGTGCAGAGGGTACCTCATGAGAAATAAATTTAAAAAGATGAATGAAAGAAGGTAATATAAGAAAATACCAGCAATTGTRCTGTGTCAGACCAAAGGTCCATCAAATGCAGTATAGTCTCAGGCAAAAAACTGTCCTTGGGAAAGAACTTAAGAAGTCATTGAGGAACAGAGCAAGTACAAACTATCAGCTTCCTCCTGACAGTCTCACAGGTTCTGGCAGTGGCTGTTTAGCAGGGACCATGCAGCTGGACCACAATACTTAGTATTTAACAAGGAACCTTTGCTCCAGGAATGCACTTACTGTTTTCAGCCTTTAAAGAATTCTGTGACAGAGACAGTCAACTGAACAAGGGCTAAGGTTTGTCTATTCTGAACATATTGTCTCGTCATTTAATTGGATCACATTGATGTTGTAAGGAATGACTTATAACCACTCTATGCTCTCCCTTTCTTTAATTTCCTTTCCTGGCTACATCAACTAAGATGAACAATTCTAGCTTGTACAGAGAAGTACTCTATATTTTCAACTATTCCACATCCCCTTCAGCTTTTCATTCATCCYCTTCGAGATGGGATAAATCATGTGTAGCATATGAAATGCGAGAGACACAGGCTGAGAGCAAGTGAATCTATATTTCACAGAACTAGGACGATACTTATACAGTGAAACCTGCTATGTTTCAGCAAAACTTCAAAAGCCAGTTCTGGGATACCTGTAAATCCAGCTGTTAGCTTTCTTATCAGAGCCAGGTTAGCAGAATGTTTTTTCTGCCCTCAGGCCTTTGTGTGATAAGCACCCCTGATAACAGCAGAAGATGTCTTCGCAATGGGRGATGTCTCCAGGGTCTTATCTGCAGGTGATAGCTCCGATACCTTTAGAGTCTTCTTGTGCAACCCCACAATCATGCAAAATTTAGAGTGCAGGAGTGACAGCACTGGGCAAGGCAAGCACACTTTCTCAAATGTTGGTGACAAGTGAAAGTTTTAGAGGGAGCAAGGCTTGCATAAATGTACAGAACACTGCCAAACAGTTGTGGTTTTTTGTAGTACTCTGCAGCATATATTTAGCTCAGGTGTTTCCTGAGCCAGGCATAGACTCTAAGAATTCAGTAATTCTTACTGGATTTCTCTGCAAGGAATTGTCTAATCTTCCTTTGAACTGTGGGCATTAACAATATCCTTTTTAATTCAGTACCATAAAAACATTTCCTTTTTTTTTCAGTTTCTGTCTTAATAATTTCTAATATAGTATTTGCTATTTTGAGTGATGCAAAAAGCATCAAGTTGCTGTTTCCACAATTAACAGTAGCTGCCAGATCTGTAATCTCAGCAGCAGTACTTCAAGGGTGTTAGTTTTCACTCTGGTATTTACCTGAGTACTTGCATTTTCCTTGAGACTAAGGAAAGTCTCGGAAATTCCCAGACAATATGCCAGAGAAGTTTGTCTGTTTGGTAGTATTTCTTCTTCGTATATCCAGATAACAGATATTATTCAAGCTAMTGAGCCAGCCACTCTGCAACAAGGCCTTGAAATTACTCTTTAATAAAAGCAAAGGGAGGTGAGGAAATAAATTCTCACGCAAAAGTTCCTTGGTTAAATGCTGATGCTGTGTGGAAAATAATCAGAGTATGTTTCCAGTTGAAGTCTCACCACCCTCATAAACTGGTTTCATGTGTTTTCAGAGAATCCATTTATATAATCCAGTACAACATTCGTGCATTCATGAATGTCAAGCACTGGCCCTGGATGAAGCTGTACTTCAAGATCAAGCCCTTGCTGAAGAGTGCAGAGTCTGAGAAGGAGATGGCCAACATGAAGGAAGAGTTTGAGAAAACCAAGGAAGAACTTGCAAAGTCTGAGGCAAAGCGGAAGGAGCTGGAGGAGAAAATGGTGGCATTGGTGCAGGAGAAAAATGACCTGCAGCTTCAGGTTCAGTCTGTGAGTAACCTCCAGTTCCAGGTTCACCCCACTTCCTCTTACTCTGCTGCTCTTTTTCTCCTCTTTTCTGTTGTCGTCTATAAATAGGTATTTAATAGGGCCAGAGCCTCCACTGCTTTGTAGCTGGTCTTGTCACCTACACCTAAGCAAGGTGCAACCATTAACCAACAAACCATTAACACCAGTAGGAATACAGGAATTTCCAACTGCAATCACCAGTGGAAGAATCAGACACTCCACAGTATACATAATGTGTTCCTTATAGTGGTGTCTGATTCTGGATGAAATATAGGCTGTTTCCACATCTGCTGCCAGATGTGGATATGGAGCCAGGACAGGGGTGCTTTTCTGTCAGGGGCAGGACTGAAACTGTGGAAACTGCTTTTCTCTGGAATACTGCTGAATAGAGACTGAAATTGCACCTGTCAGGTTCTAAAAGGTAATAAGATATTACACAGCCAAGAGCAGCCTGGTGCACATAGACCTGTCACTTTTTGCCACGTGCTTTCAAATCAGTTGAGTTTCAACAAGAGTCCTGTATTTTGACACTCACCAAGGGTCTTAACTGTCTCCTGAACATCAGATTTATTACCTGAATCCTTCAGAACTTTACCTCATGTAGTTTTTTGGTTTCTTTGTACCCTTCCCAGTACTTGATGCTCTGATCTCCCAAACCCACCTAGCTTACAAGCATTTGGGACTTCAACTTAACCCCTTAATTCATAGACTCATAGAATTGTTGAGGTTGGAAAAGACCTTTAAGATCATCAAGTTCTACAGTTAATCCATCATTGTCATGTTCACCACTCAACCGCGTCTCTAAGYGTCACATTCACAAGTTTTTTGAACACCTCCAAGGATGGCGATTCCACCACTTCTTTGGGCAGCCTGTTTAGTGAAGAAATTCTTCCTAAGATCCAATCTGAACCTCCCCTARTGCAACTTGAGACTGTTTCTTTTCATCCTGTCTCTTGTTCCTTGGGAGCAGAGCCTGAACCCCCAGGAGCTGCACCCTCCTGTCAGGGAGTTCTTGAAGTGTGAAGGTCCCCCCTGAGCCTCCTTTTCTCCAGGCTGAGCCCCCTCAGCTCCCTCAGCCACTCCTGGTGCTCCAGACCCCCAATGTCTCTTGGARTGAGGGTCCCAAACCTGACCCCAGGAACTGTGGGCACTCAGCAGTGCCAACACAAGCGACAGGCACTGCCTTGGTCCTGCTGGACACAATATTTCTGATACAATCCAGGTGCCATTGGCCTCCCTGCCCACCTGGGCACACCTGGACTCATGTCCAGCCTCTGTCACTAGCAGCCCCAGGGCCTTTTCTAGCTTTCAGCCACTCTGCCCCGCCTGGAGCTGTAGGAGGTTGGTGTCACCCAAGGGCAGGACCCAGCACTTGGCCTTATGGAACCTCACACTGTTGGCCTCAGCCCATGGATCYAGGCTGTCCAGATCCTTCTGCAGAGCCTTCTTGCTCTCCAGCAGATCAACACTCCCAACTTGATGTCATCTGTGAACTTGCTGAGGGTGCCCTTGATCACCTCTTTGTCCTARGACACAGCAGATACTTCTGGTTTTCTGCCTAGAATACACCATAGTAACAAAAATTTTATCTGTTAATCACGTGTCACAAAATGTAAGCTACAGTAAAATTTGCAGGCACAGTTTAGGTTGATCTTGACCCTGTCCTGGCTGCAAGAGAAATTACAGAATGATGGGAACAAGGCTAGTCTTGTGAATAAACTGGGAGAAGTAGTTTGGAGAGAGGGTCTGACCTGTGTCATTAGAGTAGGAGCTTACTAAAGACAGAATCACTCAATGTTCTATGAAACATGACTGAAATTCTGTGTGTTTTACAAATCCACATCTAAAATGTTGCTTCTATGATGGTAGCATTCTGATTTCCTACCCACATATTTATCTCACTGATTCCTTGCAAGCTCCTTGTTATGACTGAACCCTGTGAGTCTCTTGCATGGTACTGTAGTCAAGTCATCTGACCAGCTAAAAGGAAGTGTCTCTACCATGGGATTATGGTCCACTTTCCCAGCCGTTGCTGAGCAGGCGGATTTCCTCATTATTGAATCACATGCATTATCTAATCGTGCAATCAATTTTCTGGATGTGGCACTTGAACAACATATACTGCATTTTGCCATTTTTATGATAAATACAATGACCCTTCAATGTGTTCTGACAGGAGAGTGAAAATCTAGCTGATGCTGAAGAGAGATGTGAAGGACTTATTAAAAGTAAAATCCAGCTGGAAGCTAAAATTAAAGAACTAAATGAAAGAGTGGAGGATGAAGAAGAGACAAACGCTGAACTGACAGCAAAGAAGCGGAAACTTGAAGACGAGTGCTCTGAGCTGAAGAAAGATATTGATGATCTTGAAATGACTCTGGCCAAAGTGGAAAAGGAGAAGCATGCAACAGAGAATAAGGTGACAGAGGAATCAGGGAATTATTCTTCCCCAGAYAGTTTTCCCAGACAGCTTGTCAGTTTTGTTGTCAGGAAAGTTGTAGTCACTTCTAAGAGCTCTGAATAGAAGAGAAATGTGTCCAACGCATAGGAGAGAGGTATTTTCACTTAATCARTCAGCTGACAGAATTTTTCCTGTTAAAATTTTAACTTCCTTTTTGCAACAGTTTATTTTCTGTGACAGTTCAAAAAGAGTTAAGGGTTTGTTATGGTGCTTGATAGAGAATWTTCATATTTGGCTATTTGCAGTCTTAAAGAATCAGCGCATTTGTGTGTCCTGCAGATAATGGAGGGCTAGGATGTTTGTGACCAACTCAGTGTGGGAGAGCTATGCTGGTCCTTTTCTTACATGCACTGAGAACCGATTTGCAGATGTTAAATGTTTTCTTATGATTCTTTTATRTTTAAGAAACCCAGGTCTAGGATGGACATCCTTTCCTTCCATTGACCTGATGATACAAYGAGAGTTCTTCCTGGCTTGTAAGGTTCAGATTGTCAGTGTAGCAATGAGAGTCTATATTAGGTCTACATCTATGTCAGTTCTTTATCTAACTCATTTATCTCCCAGGAAATGCAGAGGTCTCTTCATGTACATCTTAACAAGCAATATGAAGAGACAGAATTGAGATATATATGTTAGAATTCAAAAGTCCAAGTCTGTGGTGACAGTGTTCAGTCCTGCTGTGAAAACAATGCTGGCAGAGCTGTAACTATAATCTTGAAGTTCCCTCCACTGCCAGCACTGAGAGCAATACTGGATCCTGTTTGCAAATACAGACATGTTGGACATTTCTATAMTAATGCTTAGAGGAAATCTAATTGGTGCTGAGTATTAGGATGAGGGAGTGTCCTAKAGGATATCAGGGCCATATAGCTAAAGCACTTAGCAGCGGGGATTCTCCTTATCAGGCTTTCCCATTCGAATGCAACAAAGGGGAAGCAAGGATCAAGCAGGCTAATGCACAGGCCTGATGCATTTGAGATACCGTTGCTGGTGTGCAATGCTCCATTGAAGTAAAAGGAATAAGTTTCTAAGATCAAACTAGCAGAGCCACTGTTTCTGGCAGTCCATTCAGAAGCCCCTGCCATAAACTTGTGATCACTTGTTCCATGGGCATAAGGTTCTTTGTCATGTTATCGTGGTTTTTTTCACCTTTATGGAAAATTTAGCACATTTTTGGCTATGCTTAGCACTTGATCATATATTTTTAAAGAACCTGACTTGCTGAGAATTTATAGCTGTTTCTATAGCAAATATATTACATGCAGGAAAGATATTTTTTGAACAAGAGCAACTCAGAGGGCTTTTGTAAGTCCCAATAGGAAAAACTTGCAGAGGCAAGTGAAGATCTAGCATGTTTCACTATAGAATTTAGTAGGCTAAGGCTGGGGATCAAAAACAACTAAAGSCAGGATTCCTACCATTGCAGGACCAAAGAGGTGAGACTCTCAGGCATGATATATGCTGCTGCCCTCACTATAGGCAATATAAAACATTTTGCAGAGGGCATTTTGACTACATCCATGTAAGATTTTGCAAGAATGCACTCACTGTGTTCTCAGTCTGCCATTTCTCAAGGCAYCCCCTCATGGGATGGATGCTGGCTGTCTGACAGGTTAAGAATCTTACAGAAGAGATGGCAGCTTTGGATGAAAATATTTCTAAACTTACTAAGGAGAAAAAGGCCCTCCAGGAAGCCCACCAGCAGACACTGGATGACTTGCAAACTGAGGAAGACAAAGTCAGCACCCTCACCAAAGCCAAAACCAAACTGGAGCAGCAAGTAGATGATGTAAGTAAAAGTTTTGGGGTTGTGGATATAGGCACTGTGACAGATTACAGGWGAATATAAATGTGTAGTTGGGAGTATAAGCAACATCTAAAGCAGACAAGCCAGCTCTAATAATTTCAGCTAATAAATCATTGCTAATTGACAGGGAATTGTGGAATCCAGCATATCTTTCATGTTCATCACTGCGTATTTCAGCATTGTAGACTTTTGTGATCTGATTCAAYCCATTAGCTGGAGCATGAGACCTGTGACAGTTTGAAGGTTGACCCAAAGTTATTAGTGTGTGCATTTACTCCAGGAAGTTATGAATCGTGGGAATTTGTCCATATTTAGCAGTCTATATGCTAGAGACTGCAGCCACCGGAAAATTTTAATTTCTGTTTTTTCAAAAACTGATATTTCAACTGTGCACAGCCAAGCTATGGACAGCTCAATGTCTGAAACTAAATCAGCACAGCAGCTCTGGTCTCACAGTGAGAGCACAGCACAAGTGGAGATGATATGATTGTTTTCTCTACTCATCAATTTCCAACTTAGATTTTTCAATCAAGAATAGTTACTTTCAAAATATAATTCACGTGTTTCAAGGTATGTTTCATGTGATTTAGCTTGAAGCATCTCTGGAACAAGAGAAGAAGCTGAGAATGGACCTTGAGAGAGCAAAGAGAAAACTGGAGGGTGATCTGAAAATGTCTCAGGATTCCATCATGGATCTGGAAAATGATAAGCAACAGATGGATGACAGGCTGAAAAAGTATTGCACTGACTTCTTATGCTCTGAATTCTGAAATTCATGTTTTATCTTAACTATATTGAATTTGCCTTCTTGTTCTTTAACAGAAAAGATTTTGAAATTAGCCAGTTGCAAAGTAAAATTGAAGATGAGCAGGCTCAAAGTTCTCAGCTGCAAAAGAAAATTAAGGAGATTCAGGTAAAGTCTAGGAGTTATTAATAATTTTAGTAGAAAGCACAAATTTCTTAGAATTAATTGATATTTATTCTTAGACCATTCTACAAAAATATTTCCCTCACATGAATAAAACCATTAATATGGGACTCTGAGTGCTGTTCCCATTAAAATCATTAACATGGGACTCTGGATGCTGTTCCCATCTCAGGGCACTTTTACAGAAACTCTGGCTTCTAATCATACATGACTATAGGAAATTTCTTAGGTGAAGGCTGTGGCAGGCTTTGAAAATGCCACAGATGTGCAGCCAACGAGAATAGCTTTTCTAAGAAAACAATAAAATGTGACATAAAGTGTCATGATCAGGACAGAGATCACCTTCTAAATGCAGAAACAGGAAGACAGCTCTCTTCAGTCCTATTATCCCATGATGGCTCATCTCAAATTTCCTTCCATCCTGTTTGCTGATGGAKAAAGGACACTGCTTTGTTTTCACTTGACTTTTGGGAAATTTCTAAGAAGCTCGTATTCCTTTACATTTTCCAGAGACGCCCCTTCTATTTCTTCAGAAAAGTGCAATTCTAAATCCTTCACCAAATAATAAATCTATTCTGARAAATAACATAAAATAAAGTATCAGATTTTACATTCACTGTTGTTCCCAAACTGCATATTGCATGTCCTAGGACACAATTCAGTGAAATTTCTAGTGGTACTTCTCTTTTTATGCTTATATAAATGGATGTGAATGTTTGCTCTTTATTCCTTAGTTATTTTAAATCTGCCCATTCAATTTTAAATCTGTCCATTCATAAGTCCTGTTTTAACCAATTAACTCTCACAGGCTCGAATAGAGGAACTGGAGGAAGAAATTGAGGCCGAACGTGCTATCCGTGCAAAGTCTGAAAAGCAGCGAGCCGACCTGTCGAGGGAGCTCGAGGAGATCAGCGAGCGCCTGGAGGAAGCAGGAGGGGCGACAGCAGCTCAGGTTGAGATGAACAAGAAGCGCGAGGCAGAATTCCAGAAGATGCGCCGTGACCTCGAAGAGGCCACGCTGCAGCACGAAGCCACGGCTGCCGCCCTGCGGAAGAAGCACGCGGACAGCACAGCTGAGCTGGGGGAGCAGATCGACAACCTGCAACGCGTGAAGCAGAAGCTGGAGAAGGAGAAGAGTGAGMTGAAGATGGAGATTGATGACTTGGCCAGTAACATGGAGTCTGTCTCCAAAGCCAAGGTTGCTGCATGGGAAGAAGCATTTCTCATAGTTACTTACCATTGTTCTTCTGAACAACTAGATGAGGGATATGCTTTCTGTCTCTTCACAGAGCAATCTGGAAAAGATGTGCCGAGCTCTTGAAGACCAGTTCAGTGAAGTCAGAACCAAAGAGGATGAACATGTGCGATTAATTAATGATCTGAACACACAAAAAACACGTCTACAGACTGAGAATGGTATGTCCCTTGATGAAATCTAGTACTCCTGTGTCAAGTACTTAAATATGCTGCCTGAATGCCTGTGTATTTTGTAACATATGCATCACTCAGTGATCTGAACAAAACTCAAAATGTAGAATCTCCTCCTGCTGGCAGTCATAGAAACTCTACCCAAGGAAACATAAAACCAAGTCAGAAGAAGCACTGTCAATCAAAATGAACACGTGAGTTTGTGGTCAGTTCATCTTCTTTCCTTTGATGCCAGCACAGCATTTCTCTTCAACAGCTTTTCCTATTGGTGGGAATGCAATTGCTACTCTCCCTTCAATTTACAACATTATATCTTGTGATCACTTTCCACATGGCTAGTGCTCTCATTCATTTGTTTTATGTCTTGTATCTCTGTCTAAAAAAATCAACTTTTTCTTGTTAGGTGAACTTACTCGGCAACTAGAGGAGAAGGAGTCCTTGATTTCTCAGTTAACTCGAGGCAAACATTCTTTCACTCAGCAGACCGAAGAGCTGAAGAGACAGCTAGAGGAGGAAAATAAGGTGACTTGCTTTCATTTGGACCAACAAATTTTGAAATAAATCAATACACCAAAATACTAAATTAGATTTCTTCTCAGAGAAAGCTGGAGACATCAGAACAGTGAAAAWTTTGAACTTTGCCTTGGAATACAACACAGAGAGGAGACATTAGAAATTAAATAAGCAAGACAGTTTAAGTCCTTCTCATCATGCCTTCCAAAGTTCAAAAACATGAGAGAAGTGAATGAAAGCAGCTCTSTGCCCATACCTAGTACTGCTATTGGAAATCCCTGAGGCAAAGTAAACAGCAGCAGCCAAAAAAAGGAAACAGAGCAGGAGTGCTTGCATCTTGTCTGTCACTGGATTTATTCTGCCTTTGCCTGAAGCACTTGGTGTAGATGTGTGTTTGAAAGGTTTTATCCCAGACAAGATGGACAAGCACCTGACCTTGTTTAACAACATCAAGTCTGAAACACATAGTCCCTAATGTTGTTCATTTTGCTCCTTCTGTTGCTCTAGCGACTGTAGCACATGGGTAGGRAGATACAAATATTTTATCAAACTACAGGAAAAAAATCCAGTCACAAATTATTAGTGTTTTGACAATTTGCATGATTTTAACTACCWAGGCCAAGAACGCCCTGGCCCACGCCCTGCAGTCTGCTCGCCACGACTGTGACTTGCTCCGGGAACAATATGAGGAGGAGCAGGAAGCCAAGGSGGAGCTGCAGCGTGCCCTGTCCAAGGCCAACAGCGAAGTGGCCCAGTGGAGAACCAAATACGAGACGGACGCGATTCAGCGCACGGAGGAGCTCGAGGAGGCCAAGTAYGTGGAGGGATGGCCTGGAACAAGTAGAAGGATATTGATGCACAATGAGTGAAGAATTGAAGAAAACCAGAATATGCTTGTAGTGGGAATATGCAGAGCAGTGTGCTTTGTAATGTATTAGGAGTGAAAAGGGGAGTGAGTAGATGTTTAAAAGAGGAGTAGGGGTAGAGGCTTAAGTGTGTCTACATAAAGGAGAATTCCAGTGCATTGAGTTAATCATAGTAGTTGAAAAATTACATTCTTTACACTGTCAGTATTGAAAGAGTATTTCTGGTTCTGCTCCACATTGGTACCAAACGTATTTGGGTACATATTCTCCCATTCTATGCACCACTCCAAAATGCTGTGCCACTGGCTCCTGGCACCACAGCGTTATATATTGCTCTCTCTGCCCATCTTTCCCATTCCAAACTCCTTTCAYGTCCATTTTCTGAGAAGGTCAGAATTTTCCTTTTCTCTGTGCTGAATGTCTTGTCCTGCAGGAAGAAGCTGGCCCAGCGTCTGCAGGAATCAGAGGAGCAGATTGAGGCTGTCAACGCAAAGTGTGCTTCACTGGAGAAGACAAAGCAGAAGCTGCAGGGGGACGTGGATGACCTCATGATTGACGTGGAGAGGTCAAATGCAATCTGTGCAGCATTTGATAAAAAGCAGAGGAATTTTGACAAGGTTTGTTCAAAAGACCATGCCAGATCTAAACATCATTAGATATTTGATAGATTAASACAAATTCTGAAATTATCCAAGTTCTGCACTCACAGTAAAATAAATTGCATCTTACCCAAAGCAAAGTTATGGTAAAGACCACATAATGGGACATATGGTAAAGTCACTATGTAACCCCAGATGACCACAGCAAATAATAAAGTAGCCTTCTAATAGTTTTCAAAAGCATGAAGTCTTCACAGGAGAGACTGGCCCAACAGACTGAGTACTCACATACAAGCTAACAAGCCCTGACTTTTGCCTAGTGCTAGTCTGCTAGCCTTGYATTTGGGTTATGCAGAGCCTCAGAATCATGTAAAGTTCCAGATTTCACTGCCTTTACTGAATATTTAAAAGAATCTGCACTGTTGGACCAAGAGATGTCGCACAACCCTGTGTCTTGGCCTACTCTTGTGTGAGTTAAAAGACTGTTCAAAAAGAATGCCTTAAAGTCTGTGGTATCAAACTCAGGAGAGAATTGGTAGAATATGATCTTTCTTGGTGGGCTGAGTCAACCACTGGCTCCTGCAACACTATGAAGTCTCACACATCCTTATTCAGACCAACCACATTGTGTCCAGGCTTGTGTCAAACGAAATTCCTGCTTGACAGCTTGGGGCAGGCACTAGTGCTGGCTGAAGAGGCAAATTTAAGTAGATTCCACCAAAACAGCCAGAGTATGCATCACAGTGAGTTGATTGTCACATGCAGAGAACAGTCCAAAGCAAAAGACTCCTCAGATAGGCCATGCCTATTGAGTTCTTGTCATGTGACGGTGTAGAGACAGGAGTGTTTAACAATGGGTCATTCTTCCTCTCGTGTCACTCCAGGTCCTGGCTGAATGGAAGCAGAAGTACCAGGAGAGTCAGACTGAGCTGGAAGCTGCCCAGAAGGAGTCTCGCTCTCTCAGCACYGAGATCTTCCGGATGAAAAATGCCTATGAAGAAATGCTTGACCAGGCTGAGACTGTCAGACGGGAGAACAAGAACCTTCAGCGTAAGTTCAGATGTCTGTCAGCTGGGATTCACCATGAGCCCTTAGATGCTTCCATATTTCTGTACTAACAGAGCTCTGCCTCTTCCCAGGGTTTTGTTCTTTATGATTTTCCCACAAAGGTGGTGAMTTTCTTTCCTGTTCAGCTGATAAAGTCACCTGCAAGCACATGCTTACAGCTCATTACAGCATCCTGCTTCCTCAGGATGTTCTCCCTYCTTCACACCAACATAATTCCATGCATGGATACGGACCAAGTTAACTGAATAGACAAAAMTTATGATGATACTCAGTTTTTTCAGATTACTTCTGTCACTGCCATGAGAAAAAATCTGGAGGGCTGTTGTCTGCCTCCTGATTATTGGAGGATCRTGAAGCTGTGGCACGATGGATTGGCATTTAATAAGCAAACTGACTATATAAA
Source organism: Amblyornis subalaris (assembly GCA_018881555.1). Taxonomy (NCBI): domain Eukaryota; kingdom Metazoa; phylum Chordata; class Aves; order Passeriformes; family Ptilonorhynchidae; genus Amblyornis; species Amblyornis subalaris. The sequence goes on from JACAXG010000267.1 coordinate 267,805, forward strand.
GGGAATACAACTCAGATACTTTTTGTGAACTGAATGATCACTGGGGTTTATCTAAGGATAAAGAGATCAATCAAACACTACTGTTTCTGGAGATGTAATTTCACTACCCAGAGGAAGTTGACATTATTTTCTGAGCTCACTCCAGTTGGTCCCTCACATTTTCAAATTGCACACTGAACTGGGATGTGCAGGTTATCAGAAATAAAGATTGCACATGAGACAAGACATATTATTTCTTCTCACTGCTGCATCCCATTATATCGGTGTCTCTTCTGTCACTGCCACTGCCAAAGAGCAATTGCAGGTACCACTGATAGCATTGTCTAAGATGAGCTGAGTATGTGTTTTCTGGTTGCAGAGGARATTTCTGATCTGACTGAACAGATTGCTGAGTCTGGAAAAGCAAATCATGGGCTGGAGAAAGCAAAGAAGCAAATTGAGCAAGAAAAGTGTGACYTACAAGCAGCGTTAGAAGAGGCAGAGGCAAGTGTCCTCAATAAGGGGTTCGCTTTTAGAGAAATYGAGAATGGAGAAAATTTGGGTATATATTTTATATTCCTGTGTATCTTGAAAGTGTCCCAAAGGTGCAGTAAGAGAGCACAGACAGACCAAATAGCACAGAGACTGCTCCTCTCCCATACCAATATGGCATTCCTTGTTGTGCTGTTACGCACAAAAAAAAGGTCAGTCCCTATCTAAAACTGAGCTCATTTTGCACCATCTATTCAAATTTGCTCGCATGGAAGGCTGAAGAAAAGTCACTAGAATTTCAAAACTCTGACAGTTTTGTTTTCTAGTCAAATTAATCAAGGATGTTTCCAGAGAAGGTCAAATCCATACTTAAAAGTTTTCTCAATGTCACCTCCTGCTCAAAGCAAGCTGAATGCTGAAGAGAACTAAGACAGTATTTCTTCTGTTCTGCCACTTTGAATGAACGGGAGTCAGTAACATTTCCAAAGAGGAGTCACTTCACAGGACATGGTTTCTGATGAACATGAAGACATTGCTGGGGATCTGCTGAATCTTGGACTACACTGATACAGTGTCATGCATTGCTGACACAGGCTGCATACTGGGTCCCACAGTTCCATCAYTTCTGTCTTCCTTACTCTCTTTGGCTATCTCTCAACTCTCCATTACTTTAAATCTTACTTTTTTTGCCAATCCATGCCAGATTGTAGCTCCTTCAGCTCCCTCTTGTCTGGGTTCTCCCTTCTGTACCCTGTCTTCCCTGACTGTCTCTTGGAAAAGATTTTATTACTTCTGTATAACCACATCTGGTTCTACACAAAATATCTTTGAGAGCACTTCATGAGCTGCCCATGATATATCTAGAGCACACCTCAAGCACAGAGACACAGAATTAACTTAGGTTGTACAGGATCCCTGGAAATCTTCAGTCAACTTCATGGTCAAAGAAGGGCCAACTTTGAGCTTACATTAGGTTGCTCAAAGCCTTGTCTAATTGGTTTTTATAATTTTTAAGGATGGAGATTTCATAGTATTGCTGGACAATTGCTGCACTTTTCCAGTGCAACATAATTCTYGTGGCAAAATATTTTTATCCTTACACACAGTCAGGATTTCCCTTGTATTGTCTTTTTGACTGTTGCCTTTTTTCTTTTTCTTGTCCACCACCAAGAAGAACCTCGCTTTATTTTCTCTGTAACTCCTCTTAGGTAGAAAAAGGAGTATAAAACAACTGGCACATCTCTAGATCTCACTAGATGGGTGGGCAGTAGGAGCAACAGTTATTGTGGTCATGTAATCCATCTACTCTAATTTATGCATCTAAATGTCATCAATCTAACCCTGAATTAGTCACCACAGGCTAATAYTAGAATCAAAAAGGAGAACCAGGTATCTCCAGAGATTATGTTTTTAAAAGGGATACTAGGGCTACATCAATTATTTCATTCCCTGGATGTGCTTATTTCTGTCCACTGGTTGTACAGACCCAGCTTCAAGCTTTTAACTGCTACTACAACTGAAGCTGGGTGACACCAGAGGCAATGAGATGACTACCAGAGGGAAAGGTTGTGTGAAAGGGCACACACGGTCACTGGGGTGGGATTGAGCAGAATTCAGCATGGAAATGCAAAAGAAGGCAAGCTGCTTCTGAGCAAGAGGCTTGGGTGTCCTATTTTACGTTTCCACATGATCTGTTATCTCTGCAGTGTCAATATAGCCTTCAGTGCCCAGACCTTTTGGTATCGGAGGCATTTTCCTAAAGAACATTATTCCTAAATTACCATTTAATATCCAGCTGGAGTATAATGAGTATGGAATAGCAGTCAACTTTTTCAGTGCTTGGTCTTCTCTAAAGGTCCATGGTAAGGCAAATACGCGTGCCCTCCCAGCTGCAAAGGGTCACATTTCTGCATGGGCATTTTGCAGCAGTGGACTCTGCAGAGACAAATGATAATATTTCAACCCTGACAGGGCTCTTTAGAGCACGAAGAGGGAAAAATCTTACGTGTTCAGCTGGAGCTGAACCAGGTGAAGTCAGATGTTGATAGAAGGACTGCAGAGAAAGACGAGGAAATTCAACAGCTGAAGAGAAATCACCAGAGGGTATTAGAGTCTATGCAAACCATGCTGGATGCTGAGATCAGAAGCAGAAACGATGCTTTGAGGCTGAAGAAGAAGATGGAAGGAGATCTGAATGACATGGAAATACAGCTGAGCCATGCCAACTGTCAGGTAGCAGAGACACAGAAGCACCTCAAAGCTGTGCAAGGACAACTCAAGGTAGGAACCACAAGGCTACTGTCCTACAGGTCTTTGCCATTACCTCTGCTTGCTTCCGAGTCTCATAGTGCTTTCACCTTTTAAGGATTCCCAGCTCCATTTAGATGATGCTTTGAGAGAGAATGATGACCTAAAAGAGCAGCTTGCTACGGTAGAGCGTAGGAACAATCTGATGACAACAGAAATGGAGGAGATGCGAGCCGCTATGGAGCAGACYGAGCGAGCCCGGAAGGTTTCTGAGCAGGAGCTGATGGATGCCAGTGAGCGAGTGCAGCTGCTCCACTCACAGGTATTTGGCATCTTCTGGTATAGGAGATTACTATAGGCATGTGGAAGTGGCACAAATGGGGTGGGAATGACCTGTCTTCTGACTGTCCGAACAGAACACAAGCCTCCTCAACACCAAGAAGAGACTGGAAGTGGACATTACTCATTTACAGACTGAAGTTGAAGACAGCATTCAGGAAGCCAGAAATGCAGAGGAGAAAGCAAAGAAAGCAATCACAGACGTGAGTCCTCTTACTTGCCTCCCTTCCAGTTTGTACTACCACARTCACTTTTACACATTAGAAAGGCAGCAATCAGATGGAAGAGAACCAATTCTTCAACAGAAAATATCTGTGACACACAATGCCTCCCACATGGGCCTCATGCAGCCTTTGCCCTACTACTTGTCACAGAAGACCCCTTCAGAAAGAGTCCTCATGTCCTGCTAGCAGTCTGTATTGAAGAGGCATCCTCTCTCCCCTTCCCCAAACCCATTCACTTTTGCTTCCAGAGTAAATGTAATAGATAGGATAGAACAGACGGTATCAAAATTGTAATAGAAAAAATGTACTTTGAAGCAACGTCTGTCTAGACACAGCACAGAAAAGCAGAAATTAGACTAAAATCATASAGAATTCTATAAAAATGCTAGACATGTAAAAAATAAAAAGAGAATATAAATGTTTCATTTAAATAAGTTCCACAGCATCAGAAGTAACAACGCCTAGGACCATCTAGGAAAGATATAGGGAAAGGAAACAGAAAATGGTGACACTATTGCATCAAGTTCTSGTGCACCAGTATTTAGGCCTGATTGCCCACCAGCAGCAGTGCTGCAGTTTCCCTGACCTCTCTGCCCTGCCACATTGGTGACAGCTATCTATCTCAGGTTCTGAGAATCTAAGCAGGCACAAGCTTTTCAGTGCAGTTTGAGGTACTCAGGGTCATTTCATTGGCAAAACTGCTTAAAAGGCTGAATCTTTGGCAAATTTAGGCACCAAATAGCCAGATACTCAAAAATCACTAGGGAGCCCAGAGATGCAGAGTGCTAGTTGGTGATACTTCAATATACTTCAATTTTGACTGACTTAAAAATTAGAATTTGATACCGAGCCATTTGCACGTCTTAATTATTTTTTTCTTGATATCAACCCTGTCTGTCTCCAAGGTGGAGCAGTTTTAGAAATACAGACTTTGAGAAAGAGTGATCTGCTTTGTATGACAGAGCCTGAGCATGGCCATGGGCACTGACTGAGAATGTGCAGTCACACAGCAACATGAAGCTGGGCATTGTTCCCAGGGACACAGAACTGCCGGGATGGGGAAACGTATTTGTAACACAAATGTGCACTACAACCAGGCAGCCATGATGGCAGAAGAGCTGAAGAAGGAGCAGGACACCAGTGCCCACCTGGAAAGGATGAAGAAGAACCTGGAACAGACGGTGAAGGACCTGCAGCTTCGTCTGGATGAGGCCGAGCAGTTGGCACTGAAGGGAGGGAAGAAGCAAATCCAGAAGCTGGAGGCCAGGGTATGGCAAAAACTTGGGTAGACTAAGGTGAATTTTCTGACTGAGCCCTTGGTTGCTGGAGCCTCTTGGGATGGTGAAAACAGGGACAGCCCCAAGTATTCCCAGCAGGTTTGATGAGAGCTATGCTGAGTAGCCAAACATTGCTCTGTGGATGATGAACTTGAGAATGACCTCAAAAAAGCTGAGTGGGCAAAAATGGGGGCAGATGGATGTCAGGAGGACATAGATGGTAATTTTGCCTAGGGAAAAATAATGTAAAACATATTTACTTGGGGATGAACTTGGAACAGGTAATGGACAGACTTCAGAAGCTGTTCAATGTGAAATAGAAGCAAAAACTTAAAATAGAAGAAAAATTTGGACTTCATCAGGAAAGGCACYGAGAACAAGACAGAGTTGTCCTACGGCAACATAACCTTGCCACTATAATAAATATACCACATGCAGTTCTGGTGTCTGCAACTCAAGAAGGATCTGAGAGATGAAGCTTTACGAGTATTGACAAACAAGCCTAGGACTCTGCCATTTGGAGACATGAGCACATCTTCACTTTGAGATAAGCTTAAAATAAATAAAAGGAAATATTTTACAGAGCAGGAAGTGAAATTCTGGAACTTACTGCCATGGGAGGCAGTAGAGGCAGCTGTTAAAAGGTTCAAAAAGAGAGTAGAAATCAGCAGATTTACAGATATACTTTAGGGAACAGGCATAGATATGCCACTTTACACCTCTAATTTAATGCCTGTGGAACTTGGACAAGTGGGAAGGGAGTAGACAGCAGCCAGGTTTCCATGTTGTCCCCAAATAATATATGCTGCTGCTACTCCCAAAGATAACAAATGAAAGATAACAAATACAACAGATTTTCCCCATTTACCTGGTAAACATTCATAGAACCCTCTCAATTTCCTATTTCAATTTCTCCTTCTCTGACAGATTTAAGCCTAATTTTGACTTTAAATGATCTATGTATGCACAGCTAAGTTCCTTTTATAAACAACTATGGATTCACWTACTGTGTCTCAACTCACATAACATGGTGAGCATTTTTTAGCTAATCTAAACCCAAGAAGCAGCTGCAGGAAGCTGCCCTGCTCTGCCACTTTCTCTGCAATCTTAGTCCACAGAACCCTGGTTTCCAGGATCCTGCAGCAGGATCAGCAGCCATTCTGGGCAGCTTGCCATCTTCACCATGATTCTGTGTTTCAGATTAATGAGCTAGAAAATGAGCTTCATTCTGAGCAGAAACGAGGTATAGAGTCCCTGAAAGGAGCTCGCAAGTACGAACGAAGGCTGAAGGAGCTCGCTTACCAGGTATTGCAAATCCTCTGCCCTCTTACGTGGATCACCTCAGTTCATCTTCCAAGGCTGATTTGATTTTCACTTCCTATAGTCTGAAGAGGATAAGAAAAATATTCTTCGGCTCCAGGACCTGGTGGATAAGCTGCAGTTAAAAGTGAAAGCATACAAGAAACAGGCTGAGGAAGCTGTGAGTGCAGGACTCTTTTCAGTGGTGTCTAGGTAGAGATTTCTGAAAGGTGGGCTCTCTAGATCATTAAAATAATTGAATACTGAGTTTGACGGGGCAGCTCTGGCCACTGCCTTTGAATATTCTTTACCTTATAAAGACTTACAGCTCACAACAGAGTGGGTGTAGCTGTAGTTATCCCGGAACTGTTCCACTTTTGGAGTCACGCAAGCCAATTTTCCCATCTGGAACTGAGCAGGGTATTGTTCTGTCCCCCAAGTGGTCATGTTGTGGATGTGCCTGTGAGGCCAACACAGGTGATGTTACTGTGGCACAGCCACAGGTATTAATGGTGACAKGACAAAGTCATTTGTGCCCATGTCAGTGACGGTGCTGTCTGACTTTCAGGAAGAACAGGCAAACATTAATCTCTCACGMTGTCGCAAGGCCCAGCACGAGCTGGAAGAGGCAAAAGAACGAGCCGACATTGCCGAATGTCAGGTTAACAAGTTGCGAGCCAAAAGTCGTGATATCGAAGGCCAGGTGAGTTGGAGGGCTGCAGAGAGGGACCATTCCCATGCAGCCAGTGCCACAAAGATCACTGACCAAACACCCGAAATACAGCCACAGCAGTAGTCCTCCCACTCTTTCACTGGAGTGTCCTCATAAAGAAATGCCAGAAATTGTCATTTACTCAAAACCAGTGCATTTTGAAAGTCTTTTTGGTGTCTCACAAGAGTCAGACTAAATATGATCGAGTCTAAGAATTCAGGTCTTTCAGCACAATTGGGAGATATTAGTTCTTCACCAGTAAAATGGCAGAACAATTGCAATAGCCACAGACCTGAAACAAGACCAGAAATAATTCAGTTGCTCCAACACCCTCTACATTTTCTTCCTTTTTCTATATTTAGAAATCAGAGAAATGAAGTTCCTGACCAGAGCTGCAGCAGGCTCCCCCCTGATATACACTTCTGTGTATCCAGCAGAAATCCATTACTTTCTTGAAGTAACCAGGTGTGTGTRACTGATATATTTAGCCAACCTTAAGGTGAAGTTGTGAGAAATAATACATATATATACATATACATATCCAAAAATAAAAATAAACCTGGGTGATTCTCCGGTGACTGTATCGACTGTTGATTCACTGTGAGATTGACAAGTGTCTGTCTGTGTTTGGGGGTGTGGGTGTGTCTCTGTGTGTCTCTGTGTTGGTCCGTGTGTCTGTGTCTGTCTGTCCGTGTCTGTCTGTGTGTCTCTGTCTGTCCACGTCTCTTTGTCTGTGTGTCTATCCGTGTCTCTCTCTCTGTGTCCGTGTGTCTCCGTCTCTCTGTGTCTGTGTCTGTCCGTGTCCGCCTCTCAGTCTCTCTCTCAGTCCCTCTGTCGTCTGTCTGTCGGCGTCCCTGTGTCCATATGTCCGTGTCCATCTCTCAATCCCGCTGTGGGCTCCGGGGCGCGGTGCCCGCCCCTCCTCGGGCTCTGTCGGGACGCGGGGGGAGTGCTGCCTGGACCAGCCGCGCTGCTCTAGACCGGCGCAAGGGGGCGCTGCGGCACCGCCGGCCCGAGACAGGGGAGTCGGGGGGTGCGCGGGACACGGCGGGTGCGGGGAT